>PVLC010004614.1:53322-83631 GCA_004027655.1 Graphiurus murinus | reverse complement strand
GTACTGGGGATTGAACTCAGGGGCATTCTACCTCCGAGCTATACCCCCAGCCCTATTTTTTATTCTTTATTTTGAAACCGGGTCTCACTAAGCTGCGGAGTGCCTCACTAGGTAGCTGAGGCTGGCCGCGAACCCGGATCCTCCGGTCTCAGCCTCCCGAATGCTGGGATTACAAGCGTGCGCCACCACGCCCGGCTAACACCAGGTTTTCTGACAGCTGCTCTGAGCCTTTTCCTTCTGCATCTCAAGGGGTTAAGATTCAGCCCACCAACTAGTCATGTTGCCAAACCAGCAACATGAATAATATTTTTTGACTGAATCAACTGTCTGTTTAGGCATCATGTAGACATAGTCAAACACTCATCTCCAGTTTTCTCTGTGTTTGGACGATTTAAAAACTGAGCAGAGATTCTGCATGTCCAGGGAGTTTCGCCAAAAAAAATCTGAAAATCTAAACAGTCACTCTCACATTGGTCCTATAACCAAGTGTCCATGCCTTTTCCCCCTTTTAATATTACAGAAAAAAATTATATATATGTATATGTCATATATATATGTCATATATATATGTATATATATTATTTATATATATATGTCATATATATATATGCCACAAGAGAAGCAGCATCAGAGCTGAGTGTGGTGGCGCACTCTTGTAATCCTAGTACTTAGGAAACTGAGACAGGAGGATCACAGGTTCGCATCCAGTCTCAGCTACTTAGTGAAGCCCTCTGCAACTTAGACCCTTTGTTTCAAAATAAAGAATAAAAAAGGGCTGTGGGTGTAGCTCGGAGGTAGAATGTCCCTGGGTTCAGTAACTGAAAAGAAAAGAGAGAGAAGCAGCAGCAGAATCTGAAAGGATTTTTAACTGTAGGTTAGAACTCTTGGCTCTAGCCCCAGCTCTGAATTGGACAGGTCATAACACAAACTTCTGCTCTTCCTGAGCTTCAGTTTCCCCACCTGTAAAATGTAAGAATTGAGCTCCCAGATTCCATCAAGCTCTGGCAGTTTCCAATTGTAAAATCATATTCTAGGTGTTCATTCACTCAGTCTATTGGCCCCTTCCAATCTGTGTTTCTCTGGTCACAGGACATTCTGGAACCCAAGTGCCAGAAGCACAGTTGTATCTCTGGAAGCCTGGATTTACTTTTCACAGCAGTTAAACAGGCAGCTACAAATTTCTATTCTTCTTATGGACCCCTCCTCTCGATGTCTTTGAATTTTCCTGATAACCTCTCAAGTTATAAAAGCTGCCTGAAATTGGGGGCGAGAGCTCAAAGAATCATATCTTTAAAAATAAAAAAGCCTAAATCCAAATGAACCTTTTACTAGATTATGGGCTCCAGCACTTATTCCTCAAGGGATTCTTGTGAAATCAGAGACAAAAACTTGAGAACAATCAGACAAAGAGAAATGTCAAACTAAAGGTTTGGGTTTATTTACTTTTATTGTTTTCAAATCCACCATGAGTTGAAGGCAGAGGGAGTTAAAAGAACTCAGAGAAACCCACTCCCAGCTACAAAGTCCATGTGCTAAACCATGTTTTTTCTGTCATTTAGAGTTCATATTTCTCCAATATTAATGGAACTTAAGCCAAACAAGAGTTCCTTTTATGCTTTCTCCCCCAGCTCCCTGCCTGCTAAGTCCTGTGCAAACTTGCAGCAGTTTCCAAGCACACGGCTGTGAAATTATCAGGGCTGGACTAATGCCAGTACAAACCAATTTATTGGGGTCCTAAAATTAACTAAAACCTAGAAAGCTTGATTAATTGTGGCACAACACAGCAAGGAACATTCAGGAGGGAGGCCATCGGACCAGAGCGCACACCCCAGAGACTACTTGGCCTCCACTTTTCTGTGCATGTGAAGAAGAGTTCCTTCTGTGGACAGGGCTACATTGCTCTTTTCCACTTACTCATACAGCACAAAAATGCCATTGCTGAGTCCAGCAGAGAAAATGGTAGTTAGTGGGTCTTAGCTACCTATGTAATCAGCCAATCCCATAATAGTAGTTCTTGGGATTAATTTCATTTAATTTAATTATCATCTTTATGCAGCCCATTTAACAAGCTCTACTCTTTGCAAAACAACATTGTCTAAATATGCCTTTGGAGAGTCCTCGCAGGGACCCAGTATTTCTGTGGTTTCTTGGAACACCTTATCACATGGAACAAGGAGAGGGGAGTGAGTACATGGCAAAATGTCAGGGTTAAAAAGGATGGTATGGTGCCCTCCGTGGACCAAAGCCTTCCCTTCACTTTCTATTCAGAGCAATACTAGATCGATCTATTGCAAAAAAAAGTCACCCAGTATGGTGGCGCATACCTATAATCCCAGTACTTGGGAGGCTGAGACAGGAGGATTGCAGGTCTGACGATAGCCTCAGCAATTTAACGAAACCCTCACCGATTTAGCAAGACTGTGCTTCAAAGTAAAAATAAATAAATAAATAAAAAGGGCTGGGGGTGTAGCTCAGAGGTACAATGCCTCCAGCTTCCATCCCAAGTGTAAAAAAAAAAAACCCCAAAAAAGGGCTGGGGTGGCTGGGGTGTAGCTCAGAAGGAGAAGTAAGAAGGGAGGAGGAAGAAGAAGAGGAGAATTCTCAACTGTGGGAACAACTTGTGGCTGTAAATTGCTCACTTGTCAGCAGATAGAGGTCTGTAGCTTCTACCCAGTTGTTTGTCAGGTGAGTTTCTATAGTGTCAGGCCAATCTCTGGTTGGTTCCTTGTCAGCCCCAGGCCTAAAACCCAATCTATTTACATTTAAGGCCAGCACTCATAGTATCTCCCAGTGTCATTTAGTAAACTTGAAATACCTCCTCATTGCGGAAATTGCTGTTGTCTCAAGCTTCTCCCCAAGTGTCCCCTGCAGCCTCCACTGTTCCTGTTCCTACCCTTGGGACTCTTGGATCCTCCCCACAATCCACAATTAAAAGGCTACTGGCTGCAATGGCAGAAGATCTTCAGTCCCCTACTCCAGTGGGCCTTCTTTTCTAGTTGGCCATAGCCCATGCTGTACTAGAAATTAACTGTTTTGGATATATCCCTGAGTACATCACAAAATTTCTTCTTTGCTTATGGTGGCAGGGAGGGGACAGTCACTGAAAACAGTGCCTTGTATCTGGATACAGTGGCACATGCCTGTAACCCCAGTACTTGGAAAGCTGAGACAGGATTATCATAGGTTCAAAGTAAGTCTCAGCACTTAGCAAGACCCTCAGCAACTTAACTGTTTCAAAAACAAACCAGGCATGGTGGCACACATCTGTAATCTTAGTACTTGGGAGGCTGAGACAGGAGGATCACAGGTTTTCGGCCAGCCTCAGCTACTTAGCAAGGTCTTCCACAACTTAGACCCTGCTTCAAAATAAAGAATAAAACAGGGCTCAGGGTGTAGTTCAGAGGTAAGAATGCCCCTGTGGGTTCAATCCCCAGCAACAGTAACACACACACACACACACACACACACACACACACACACACACACACATAAAAAAATAAAAAGTGCTAGGGATGTAACTCAGAGGTAGACCACCCCTGGGTTCAATCCCCACTACCAAAATAAAGTACCATATGATCTTCATGAGAGAAAAAGCCATCATTTTCATTCCTAATGGCAGCACTGAAGCCATGAGCATGTGCACTAGCTGCAGATTGTGTGGATGACGAGCAAGGCATCTGGGACAAAGCCTAACATGATGTGGATGTGTACCAAAAAGGCAACTCTCACCAGTCTGCTGTGATCTTCAGTAAGGGTCGTTTGGCTCCTAGGGATAGAAATATGCTCCCAATAGGAATCATTCTGGGCTTTGTAGTAATCCTGAGAATGGAGAAAGGAGTGTGAGAAGAACACAAGAAACCAAAGTGAACCTCATTACAATTCTGCCAATATATATACAAGTATGGGAGGTGGAGTGGAAAGATCTTGAAATGGACTCCAGGAGACCCAGACCCTAGTACAGCTGCTCTTGTTAGCTAGCTGTGTGCCCTCAGGCAAGATACTTCTTTTTCTTTTTATTATTTTTTGGTACTGAAGATTGAATCCAGGGGTGTTCTACCTCTGAGCTTTATCTCAAACCCTATTTTACTGGAAACAGTGTCTCACTAAGTTGCTGAGGGCTTCATTAATTTTCTGATGCTGTCCTCAAACCTGTAATACTCCTGTTTCAGCCTCCCCAGTACTGGGTTCACAGGTGCACGCCACCACACCTGGCTCTAGGCTTCTTCATCTATATAAAATACAACTGAGTTACATGATCTTAGGGGTATTTTCTGGCTTTGGGATTCTGTGGAATTGTGCTTATTCAGAATATGACCTACCATTTCTCAGGCACTCACTGTTTGCAAGGCATGATGCTACACAATTTTGTTCAGACCTTCAACAACCCTATGAAGTAGGAACTATTATTGTCATCTCACCTTTTCCAATCAAGGAAGATCACAGAGATAGTAAGGGGCACAACATAGACTCAAACCCATGTCTTTCTGAATTTCACCCCCTCACACACATCTCGATGGTGTTTCATAGGCAAATAAGTAGAATAGGCAGGGGACCAAAAATATACAGGCTCCTAAAAAATAGACTCACCTCTCTTTTAAGGTTGTACTGGAAGAAGAGTGCTGTCTGATTATATTCATGACCTTAGAAACCATTCTCAAGCAGAGACAGCCAAGCCAATAATATTTAGAAAAATAACAAAAATTCACTGTATTAAGCTCTGCAGAGGAATCCTGCTGGTTATTCATAGTTAAATATTAATGTCTCAGCTGTTTCTGGCCACCTGAGTGACAGACAGTAGATTTGGGGAAATGACCCTCTACAAACCCAATTTGGCTGTAATCTTTTTAAAAGAAAATAAGAATTGCCTTTATGTCAATCATTTATAACCCAGAGGATATTAGCTGCATCTAGTATATGTGAAGTCCAAAGCATCCCAAATGAAAGCGAAAGTTATATATTATGGAAGCTAAAAGGAATGTGCTAATTTATTTCCCTTCTATTATAGATAAGGAACTTCATTTTTTGACCAAATATCAGATCATTAACTCCATCAACCTTGTCCTACATAAGTCAAGGTCAATCATCTTGACAGCTGTATGATATTCCATTGCATGGAGATATTAGAGCTTACATTGATGGGCATTTGGTTTGTTTCTATCTAAACTTCAAAATCCAGCTGGGTGTGGTGGTGCACACTTGTAATACCAGTACTTGGGAGTCTGAGACTGGAGGATCTGGGTTCATGGCCAGCCTCAGCTACTTAGTGAGGCCCTCCACAACTTAGTAAAACTCTATTTAAAATAAAGAATAAAAAATAGGGCTGAGGGTGTAGCTTGGAAGTAGAATGCCCCTGGGTTCAGCCCCTAGTACTGAAAAAAAAAAAAAACAACTTCAAAATCCACTCACTGAGTCTTTTCTTCCTTTCTCTTATTATTTATTCTGTAATGGCACTATTTGGGGGCAGTGGATACTTTATCTTCCTGAATGGGAGAAGCATAATGAAGTAATGGAAAACACCTGGAATGGAAGCACATGCTGGTTAATATATAACAAAAGTATCCAAATACAAACTTAAGGAACTTTACTCAGTCAGACTCTAAGCATAATGTCCACTGGTCAAAAGGAACAGTGTTGGGGGAGAACAGAGCGGGGATGACTCCCTGCTACTGAGCCCAAGTACTGAAAGACCATCTCAAGTGACTTCTTTATAGAAACATTGTCTTTGTAATAAAGTTACAGTATATAAATTAGTCTATTTTCTCCTTTCCTGTGTCCTGATAATTTTTCTCAGAAAACAGGATAGGTGGGGTAGAGAAAGCTTAAATAAGAATGTGGTTCCTGTCTCGACATTACCATTAGTGTCCTTTAGTCATTTTAGATTATCTCCCCATTTACTAAAGAACACTGACTCTACTAAAGTTACACTATTATTAGTGCCAGCACAATTTGAATCTAACTTTCCTATTTACCTTTCTCTGTCACTATTAAGTAGCTATTGATACTGACAAGTGCCATTTAGAAGCAATATGCTGGAAACAAGTAATTTTACTGGAGATTCTGGGTGTGAGGTATGTTTATAAGAGGATGGGAGTTAGTTTATATGGTTTACAAAATTTATATGGTTTACAAAAGTTAGAGTTTGCTCTAAGGATCTTCTTTCCATTTACAGCTTGTGAACATTGATTTAGGTAAAAGATCAGGTGGCTTGTTGGGATGGTGGGATGGGGTATGTAATACAGTTTTAACTTCCTCAGTCAATGGACAGCCAGTAGTTATTTCCCACTCCTTTAATTAAACTGTTAGTCTTCAAGGTCAATACAAGGCTCACTCTCCCAAAATGCTCATAGCTCTGAACAAAGATTTTGCTTGAAACTGTGATATTTGTTTCAAATGAGAAAAGGAGACTGAAAATTATTCTGGGAAAGTATTTTTTTCTTGATTCACTACCAACCCCTATAGGACTTACTCAAAAAGTCAAGAGGGAAAGTTGAGGAAGTAAAAATGTACTACTGATAATGATTTTTTTAGCACATGTTACAGGTGAGATATACTACAGGTTAATTTCAAAGTGGCTATAGTTTCCAATTATAGTTAATAAATCTTTAGTTTGGGTTAATTTTATATTTACAAAATAGTTGAAAATATAATTTTATATTTACAGAACAGTTAGGAAAATTGCAAAGAACAGAAAGCTCTCGCATACATTTCAACCTGTTTCTCCTAATATTAGCATTATGCATGACTATAGAACATTTGTCAAAATTAAGAGTTTAACTTTGGTACATTGCTATTGACTAAATTACAGCATTTATTCAACTTCCACCAATTTTTCCACTAATATTCTTTATTCTTCCAGAATTCCCTTCAGAATAAAATATTCCATTTAGGAAACTATATTTTAAGTGGAGGACAACTAACAAATTAGAGAGACATTTGAAAGGATACCCTTAGTTCCAAAAGCACATTACGTATTAGATTTTGCAGTTTATTTTTGAGTGGCTAAAAGAGTGAGAATAGGGAAGGAAAAGTTATGGGAAACTAGGAATAAGAATAATTTTAAGTTAAGTAAGCTTTTGAAAAAAATCAAATAATTATGGATAGATTCATCAGAAAAAAATTCCTTTTTATCATACTTTTATTGGTACATTATAACCATACATCATATTGAGGCTTAATGTGATAGAAACATACATATACATAGCATCCAGTGCATTTCCCTCCAGATTCCATCCCTCCATCCCCCTCCAGTTTATAATATTAAAATTGGTATTGATAGCTTCGTGAATGTACATGGGATTATTTGAATTGTTCTTTCATAACTCCCCTTACCCCTCCTCATTTCCCTCCTCAAATCTCCTTCCACTATTCTACTGGTATCTCTTATCATTTATTTGAAGTCTCTTTTGTTTCCCAGCTTCCACATGAGAGATACAAAATATGACTGTTCACGTTCTGAGACTGGCTAATGTCATTTAACATAATATTTTCTAGTTACATCCATTTTCCTGAAAATGACATGAACTTGTTCCTTATGGCTGACTAAAATTCCATTGTGTGTATATACCACAGTTTCATGACCCATTTATCTGTCAACAGACATGTAGTCTGGTTCCATAATTTGGCTATTGTGAATTTTGCTGCCATAAACATAAATATATATGTGTCAATATACTATTATGATTTCAATTCCTTTTGAAAGATATCCAAAAGTAGTTTAGCTGGGCCATATGGAGGTTTCATATCCAGTCTTCGAAGGAACCTCCAAACTGATCTCCATAGTGGCTGTACTAATTTTAATCTCACCAACAGTATATAAGAGTTCCTATTTCCCCACATCCTCGCCAGCATTTATTTTTATTTGTATTCTTGATAATTGCCATTCTAAATGGAGGTAGATGGAATCTCAGTGTATTTTTGATTTGCACTTCCTCAATAAGACCCCCAAAGCTCAGGTAATAAAAATACAGATCAATAAATGGTATGGCATTAAATTAAAAAGCTTCTGTGTAGCCAATGAAACAATAAAAAATACAAAAAGAGAGCCTATGAAATGGCATAAAATATTTGCCAGATATTCCTCTGATAGATGACTAATATCTAGAATGTACAAAATACTTGAAAATCTTAACACTAAAAAAATCAAATGACGCAATCAAAAAATGGGCAATTCAAACTGAGCAGACACTTCACAAAGGAAGAAATACAAAAGACAAATAAATATATGAAACTTTTTCCTTTTTAATGTGCTTTTATTGGTGCACTATGGTCTCACATCATAATGTAAATCATGTTGACAATGACATACATGCACACAGCACTTGGTAGCCCCCCCTGCCTCCCCATTTCCTCCCTTCCCAATACAGAGTACTGAGATTGATGTTAGTATAGTCACATATGTACACATAGTCAATGGTAGTATTTCCATTAATGAACCTCAGTCTTCCTCTTCCTCTTACCTTAGACCACCTCCTTGGCTCCACTGAGATTTCTCCTCCATTATCTGGAGTACCTCTGATATCCCAGTTACTCCCTGTGTTGCACATATTAGACAAAACATATGACCCTTAGTTTTCTGTGATTGGCTAATCTCATTTAACACAAGGTTCTCCAAGTTCTTCCATTTTCCTGCAAATGACATAATTTTGTTCTTTATTGCTGAGTAGAATTCCATTGTGTGTATATCCCACAATTTTGTAATCCATTCATCTCTTGATGGACACCTGAGTTGGTTCCATAATTTGGCTATTGTGAATTGTGCTGCTATGAACATGGATATGCATACATTACTATAGTTCTCTGATTTAAACCTCTTTGGAAAGATACCCAGGAGTAATATAGCTGGATCATATGGTGGATCTATTTCCATTTTTCTAAGGAATCTCCACAATGACATCCACAGCTGTTGAAGTAGTTTGCAATCCCACCAATAGTGTAGAAGAGTTCCTATTTCCCCATATCCCCGCCAACATTTATTGCTCTTTGACTTCTTGATGATTGCCATTCTGATTGGGGTTAGATGAAATCTCAGTGTATTTTTGATTCACATCTCACTAATTGCTAATGATGTTGAACATTTTTTCATGCATCTATTGGCCATTTATATCTTTTCTTTTGTGAAGTGTCTATTCAATTCAGTTGCCCATTTCTTGATTGGGTTATTTTTTTAGTGTAAAGTCTTTTAAGTTCCTTGTATATTCTAGATATTAGTTCTCTGTCAGAGGGATAGCTGGTAAAGATCTTTCTCTGTAGACTCTTGGTGGTTTCCTTTGATGTGCAAAAACTTTTTAGTTTAATGCTATCTCACTCATTAACTCTTGTTTTAATTTCCTGAGCTTTGGCATCTTGTTGAGGAAGTTTCTACCTGTGCCTATATGTTCAGTGTTGAAACTGTGCCCTCCTCTAGTAGCTTCACAGTCTGTGGTCTAAATTCCAGGTCTTTGATCCATTTCAAGTTGACTCCTGTGCAGGGAGAGAGGTAAGGATTTAGTTCCATTTTTCTATAATGGATAACCAGTTTTCCCAACACCATTTGATGAAAAGACTGTCTTTTCTCCAGCATATGTGTTTGGCAACTTTGTCAAAAATCAATTGGCTATAAGTGTGTGGATTTGTTTCTGTATCTTCTATTCTGTACCATTTGTCTATATGTCTGTTTTTGTGACAATACCATTCTGTTTTTATTACTCTAGTCCTGTAGTATAATTTGAAGTCAGGAATTGAGATGATGCCTTCTGCATGGTTCTTATTGCTGAGAATTGCTTTTGCTATTCTGGGTCTTTTGTTTCCCCATATGAAAATTATGACTGATTTTTCTAGGTCTGTGAGGAATGGCATCGGTATTTTGATAGGGATTGCATTGACTCTGTAGATCACTTTTGGTAGAATGGCCATTCTGATAATATTTATTTTGACTATCAAGAGCAAGGGAGATCTTTCCATCTTTCAAGATCTTCTTTAATTTTTTTCTTTAGTGTTTTATAATTTTCATTGTAGAGGTCCTTTACCTCTTTGGTTAGGTTTATTCCTAGGTATTTTATTGGTTTTGAGGTTACTGTGAATGGAATTGTTTTCTGGATTTCTTTCTCTTTTGATTCATGGTTGGCATATAGAAAAGCTACTGATTTTTTAGGTTGATTTTATATCCTGCTACTTTGCTAAATTTGTTATTCAGCTCTAGTAGTCTTTTAGTTGAGTTTTTTGGGTCTTCTAGATATAGGATCATGTCATCAGCAAATAAAGATAATATTAATCCTTCTTTTCCTATTTTAATTCCTTTTATATCCTTATCTTGTCTTATTGTTCTGGCAAGAGTCTTGAGGATGATATTGAAAAGGAGTGGTGATAGTTGGCAGCCTTGTCTTGTTCCTGATTTTAAAGGGAATTACCATAGTTTTTCCGTTCAATATGATGTTGGCTTTGGGTTAATTATACATTGCCTTAATGCTGTTGAAGTACATTCCTTCTATTCTGATTTTTTGCAGTGCTTTTAATGTGAATGGGTGTTGGATTTTGTCAAATGCTTTTTCAGTGTCTATTGAGATGATAATGTGATTTTTTCTTCTTAGTTCTATTTATGTGGTGAATAACGTGTATTGATTTGTGTATGTTGAACCAGCCTTGCTTTCCTGTGATGAAACAAACTTGATCATGGTGTACAATTTTCTTGATGTGGTTTTGAATGTGCATGGCTACTACTTTGTTTAGAATTTTTTGCATCTATGTTTGCCAGTGATATTAGTCTAATTTTCTTTTCTTGAAATAGCTTTATTTGGTTTTGATATTAATGTGATACTGGCCTCATAGAAACAGTTTGGAAGAATACTACCTCTTTCAATTTCATGGAATAACTTGTGAAGTATTGGGTTTAGTTCTTTTGTAAAGGTTTTGTAGAATTCAGCTGGAAATATCTCTGGACCTGGGATTTTCTTTGATGGCAGACTTTTTATAGCTGTTTCTATCTCTTTGCTTGCTATTGGTCAATTTAACTTTTTTTTCGGTACTGGGGATTGAACTCTGGGGTATTCTACCTCCAAGCTACACCCCCAGCCCTATTTTTTATTCTTTAGTTTGAAACAGGGTCTCACTTGAGTTGTGGAGAGCCTCACTAAGTAGCTGAAGTGGGCCAAGAACCCATTTCATCCTGACTCAACCTCCCAAGTACTGGGATTACAAGTGTGTGCCACCATGTCCAGTTTTATTGGTCAGTTTAGGTTTTCTATATTTTCTTGGTTCAATTTAGGTAGGTTGTACTTGTCTAGACATCTGTTGATTTCTTCCATGTATTCCAGTTTATTGAAATATGAATTTTCAAAGTAGTTTCTGATGATCATCTGGATTTCTTCACTGTCTATGGTGATGTCTCCTTTTTCATTTCTGATTTTAATAATTTGGGTTGGTTCTCTCTTTCTTTTGGTTAAGTTGGCTAAGGGTTTACCAATCATGTTAATCTTTCAAAGAACCAGCTTTCTTGGTGATCCTTTGCATTGTTTTTTTTTTTTTTTTAAATATTCTCTATTTCAATGATTTCTGCTCTGAGTTTAATAATTTAATTATCTCCTGACTTCTGCTGGCTTTGGGATTAGACTGTTCCTGTTTTTCTATGTCCTTGAGGTATGTCATTTGGTTGTTTATTTGGTGACTTTGAGTTTTTCTTATGTGAGCACTCAGTGCTATAAATGTTCTTCTTAACACCACCTTCAAAGTGTTCCATAGATTTTAGTAGGTTGTGTCTCTATTGTCATTTAATTTCAGAATTATTTTTATTTCTCTCTTGTTTCTTTCTCTTCTGATCAAGTCTTTATTCAAGAGTATATCATTTAGTCTCCATGTATTTATGTAATTTATTTTGATCTTCCTGTTGTTAATTTCTACTTTCATTCCGTTGTGACTGAAAAAATGCATGGAATTATATTAAATCTTTTGAATTTGCTGGTGGTTCCAGGCTGGCCTCGAACTCCTGGGCTCAAGCCATCCTCCTGCCTCAGCCTCCCGAGTATTTGCAACTAGAGGCATGCATCATCACAAAGATGTCTCTCTATATTTTCCATATTCTTTGTGCTTCAATGATAAACTAATTGTGACCTACTGAGGCTCAGATGTTTTCATTTCCAAAAGCAAGGCATCAGATTAAAAAAAAAATAGAAAAAATCTGCCTGTCACACACTGTACTGGCTAAGAAGTGAAAAAATAAATAAACTAGACTATGTGTAACAGAATAAAGAGGTATAGGCTACTTTTTCCTTGTAGTGACTGAATTTTCTGGTTATTTTTGTGTCATAAGGGAAGTCTCAGAAGCAATTTTATGTCAATTTTCATATATGTATACCAGTTGAATATCAACACATCAAGGAGGTTGAGACACTAGGAATTGTCACTGAAAATGGACTCCACCTCTCCCCTTCCCATCCCAACATGTGTTTGATGTCAGATAGAGTTCAGTTTAATTGGATATATTCTAATCAAATAAAAAAATTTGATCCTTCCTCTGTACTTGTTTGTATCTTTTCCTGAAATGTTAAAGACTGAATCAACTTTTCAGCTTCTTCAGAAATATAAATGAAAATACTGAGCCATGAATGGTGGTGCACACTTGTAATCCCAGGGCTTGGGAGGCTAAGACAGGAGGATATCGGGTTTGTGGTCAGCCTCAGCTACTTAGTGAGGCCTTCCGTAACTTAGTGATACCCTGTTTCAAAATAAGAAATAGGGCTGGGGGTGTAGTTCAGAGGTAGAATGCCCCTGGGTTCAATCCCCAGTAAAGCAAAAAAAAAAATCCTGTTTCAAAATAAATAAAATAGGGTTAGGGATGTAGCTCTGAGGTAGAATGCCCCTCAGTTCAAACCCCAGGAGCACACACACACACACACACACACACACACACACACACACACACACACAAACCCACCAACCTCATCATTCTCATCAGTTGCCTCCCTCTGATGCTTCTAAAAGGTACATTTGGTCTGTGTTACAGTTCATAGGTGCAAAAGAAAAATATTCAGCTGATGGATCCAGGGTATGTATTAGTGACCAGATTAACCTGGCTTAAATTTGAACTCCACCACATAGTAAATAAATATTCATTGAGACAGGAGGATCTGGGTTCGTGGCCAGGCTCAGCTACTTAGTGAGGCCCTCTGCAACTAGTGAGACCCTGTTTCAAAAATAAAGAATAAAAAATAGGGCTGGGGGTATAGCTTGGAGGTAGAATGCCCCTGGGTTCAATCCCCAGTACCACAAAAAAATTTAATAAAAATAAATAAATATTCATGTAACATCTCACATTTATTAGGAATCAGAGTTCTTTAAGCCCCAAATAAATGATATGCTAGAATGAAGGTTATTAAAAAAACAAGTATATTAATATGTGCCAATCATTGCTTTGTCTCCTTCATCTCTCACAACAATGTAATGAGGAAAAGAGCTATTTTTACTTCCCTTTTATAGAGAAGGAAATTAAGTCTCAAAGAGATTAATTAATAACTCACTCAGGGTCATATACTGAAAAAAAGATTTGAATCCAGGACAAATGAAGTTCCTGCATGGTTAACTATTTCATTTGACTTGATGAATCAGTTGGCATACCTAGTTTTACTAAGGGTAGAAATTCATTCAACTTGCAGATCAAAGTTTGGGCCCATGTCCTAATGGTTTTGAGCAACCTTGACTATTTTGTGTCTTCATTCTTGCCACAAATACTTTGACACATTTTGCAGATAAGCTGATCTTTAATTGATCTGTCTTTCTTGAATGTCACCTGTCCCATCAGGAAGCTGAGGCTCAAGAGAATTAAACAGCTTTCCCGAAATCATACATCTTTGGAAATACAGGCTCTCACACCCTGACATCAAGAACAGACTTGAACAGAAGTTGGAATACCAGATATAAGGCCATTGAAATAATCCAGGCAAGATAAGATGGTGACTTGGGCCAAGGAAGCATGGTGGATGTAGTGAGAAGTCGTCAGATTCTTGATGCATTTTGAAGATAGAGTTTATACAATTTTCTGATAGATCAGATATAATGTATAACTCCACGGTTTGGAATACTAGCAAAAGAAGCGAAATGTTGGCATTTACTGAGATAAGGAAGAGTGCAGTAGGAGCTGGTTTGGAGATTAAGAACTGAGTTTTGTATATGTGAAATACAAAATATCTAACTGACATCTACATATGGATGTAAAATAGGTAATTGGAGTCATTGTTGTATTGATAAGATAAAATTAAAACCTAGGATGAAGCCGGGCATGGTGGCGCTTGCTTGTAATCCCAGCATTCGGGAGGCTGAGACTGGAGGATCCGGGTTCGCGGCCAGCCTCAGCTACCTAGTGAGGCATTCCGCAACTTAGTGAGACTCGGTTTCAAAATAAAGAATAAAAAATAGGGCTGGGGGTGTAGCTCGGAGGTATAATGCCCCTGAGTTCAATCCCTAGTACCGCAAAAAAAAAACAAAAAAAACACCTAGGATGAGATCCTCTAAAGAACAAGCATAGCCAGCCAGGAGTGGTGGTGTGTCTCTGTAATCTCAGTACTCAGGAGGCTGAGACAAGGAGGATCACAGGTTTGAAGCCAGCCTCAGCAATTTAGTGAGACCCTCTGAAACTTAGCAAGATCCTATAGTAAAATAAAAAAGGGCATGGAGGGGGTAGTTCAGAGTTAGAATGCCCCTGGATTTCATCTCCAGTAATGGAAAGAAAGAAAAGGGAATGGAAGGGAAAAGGAAAGAAAAGGAAGGTGTATAAGTAGAGAAGAGGTACTAGAACTGAGCTCTGGGTGCTTCAACACTTATAAGTGAGGAAGATAAAGCAAAAAAAAAAAGGAGACTGAGAAGAAATGGTCATAGAGATAAGAGGGCAAATCGAGTGAAGAAAGTAAGACAAGGGAGTAATCATCTATGAAAAAGGATGCTGATAGGTCTATTAAAATGAGAACTAAGAGCTGGGTATGGTGGTACATGCCTGTAATCCCTCTACTTGTGAGGCTGAGACAGGAAGATCACAAGTTCAAGGCCAGCCTGGGCAATTTAACAAGGCCCTGTCTCAAATTAAAAATGAAATGGGGCTGGGGGTGGGGGTGTAGCTCAGTGGTAGAGCTCCCCTGGGCTTGATCCCCAGTAAAACACACACACACACACACACACACACACACACACACACACACATGCAATTAGAACTGAGAAGTAAATCATGGGTTTTCCAATGTATTTGCTGCTAGTGATCTTGATGAGAGTAGCTTTAGAGGAGTGGTGGAAAGTAACGCCTTATTTAAGTGACTTCAAAAGAGAGTAGGAGGGGAAAAATGGGCTCCTGAGAGTATACAATCCTTTGCTTGAGTTTTTCTATAAAGGCAAAAAGAAAAAAATAAACACAACTGCAGCCAGAGGGGGAGGTAGAGATTTTTAGTTTAAAGATGGGAGAGATAACAAAACATTATTACATGATTAGGGAATATTCAGAACAAAGACATTTCTTAATGCTCCCATCCATCAGGTGTTTACTAGTTTGTGGTAACAATATTGAGTCATGAGCGGCAGTTCTCAAAATCTGCTGTACGTTAGAATTCTTTGGGGAGCTTTTCTTTTCAAAACCCTAATGCCTAGACCGATTAAATCAGAATCTCTGTGGTTGGTGTGTGTGTTTCTATGTGTATGTTTGGGGGTATGTGTAAAAATTACTATTACTATTGGCCAGGCCACTTTCTAGGTGGTTGAGGGAGCACTAGAAAGGCCATTTGCCCTCATTCAATTTCTGTCTCACCTACTAGATCCCCAGGGTGAAGGCACTGAACTGTTTAGTTGCAAAGGAGATAAAACAATATGCCATTATCAGTCATTACCATCTTAGAGAAAATTGCCCCAGCCCCTGGCCAGTGTGACAGCTAGCTTAATACAGGATTTGGCAGAGATGAGAAATGGCACAGATACTCTTTGCTTGGGGGTAGAAAGAACAATTCTGCTCTTCTCATTCCTTTGATTCCACATCATGACTAGAGTTGCTTCTTTTTGAGTCAGAAGTGCCCATCAGGCAGCCTGTTGTGGCCTTTGTTTTTCGCTTGCCACTGCAGGCAGATGCTGCATAGGTGGCAGAGGAGCAGACAGTGCTGCTCTAAACTACACTGACTCCTCAGAGGTCAGAGTAGGACACTGAGCCTTGAGATCCCTACTTTTTCCCCCTTGCAAAGAATGTGGGTGTACTAGAATGCGCACAGTCTAATAGTGTCTCCTGGGGAAACCCACAGGATTTCTGATGCATTGACGGACATCTGAGAAGTCTAAACCAGCTGCTATGAAAGCAAGGACTAGGGAATGATTAATTTTGATGAGAGTTCTTCATTCACATGTTAATTCAAGCAATAGTTACTGAGAACCTATTAGGTGTCTGGTGCTATTCTAGGTATTTGGAATTATATCATGAACAAAACATGGATTTATTTTTTTAATTAATTAATTAATTTTTAATTGGTGCATTGTAATCATACATCTTTGTTAAGTACAAGCTGGTAAAGGTAAAGGCATACATGCACACATTTCTCATTTAATCCTTCCCCAATTTCCACCCCCTTTCCTCCTCCTCCCTCCTTCTCAAGTTCAGTTTAGTGATTGACTTTGATGTGTTCATGCAACTACATCTTGAGTAAGGTAGAAAATAAATGATAAGTATAGTATAAATTTTTTTCTCTGAATATTCACCCTATATCTATACTGTTTGCCATGAGATTCTATACTTCCTACTACTACAGGTAGAGTATATTATTATTTTATATTATACCATTAATGTTGGTCTTGGAATAAGATTTGCTTTCGCCAGTGGAACATTGGTGGAGATGATGAGAACAAAACTTAAATTGTGTTTATGCAGTGTGACTTGTTCTCATGTGCTTCTGCCATAAACTTGAGGATATGTCTCTGGTGGCTTGCAAGTCCAGAGATTAAAAACAAGTAGATGAGAAACAAGTAGAGAAATATTAGATTCAAATCTCTACTTGGAGCCAGCTCCCAGGCAATCCAGCGATATGAGTACAAATAAATGCTAGTTGTTCTAACCACTGAGAACTGGAATGGCATGCTAACACAGAACTTTTTTGGCAATGATTCACTGTCACAATAAGTTAGGTAATAAGATAGGTACATAGATACACACATATATAATATATAATATATTATATAGATACACACATATATATGTTGTATATAATATATTATACACACTTATATATGCACATATATGAATAGGTACGTTAGTGTAATAGAAAAAAATAGAAACATAGGAGAAATTAGGAGTGCTGGAGTGAAGGATTTCAGTGTGGCAAGAATGGAGTGGGGTGTGAGGAAAGTAGCAAGAAAAATGGGAAAGGCTGAGACCAGATCATGTTGGACCTTGCAGGCAATTGAAAGACTTTGATTAACTGTTTTTCCATGAAACTCCCCTGCATCCCCCTTCCAAATCCCTAATTATCCCTTCTCTACTTTTTGGGCTTTCTTTCTTTCTTTCCTTCTTTACTTCCTTTCTTACTTTTTTTTTTAATGTAAGAAAACATACAACACCTGTTTTTCTGTGTCTGACTTACTTTGCTGAACATAAGACATGGGATTTTATTAACTTCTTTTACCTTACACTTACAAGAATCAGATAATCCTTGGTCTTAAGGGTAGCAGTGTTGATAAAATCATCACTCAATTGTTTACTTTGCTCCACATTACATATAAAACTGAAATATACATACATTTTGGCTCAGAGAGTCTGCTAAATATTTATTTCTAGAGGAGTGCTTCTCTATGCATATCAAGAGGCATGAACTAGGATGTTTCATTGTGATTCTATTTATATAAGAGGAAAAAGGTGAAAACAAACTGGATGTTAATCAGTAGGTTAATGGGCAAGACAAACTTGATACATCCATACTATGAAATACTAAGTAGCATGGCAAAATTGAATACACACACACACACACACACACACACTACACAGGACATCAATACTCATGACATTAATAAGAAGGAAACAACATCTATTGAGGGATTGATTTGTGTCAGACATTGTCTCAAGTCCTTTATATTTATTGATTGTTGTCATCATTATAATCCTGCCTAGGATGGCATTAAACTAAAAAGTTTCTGCTCATCAGAGGAAACCATCAAGAGCCTAAAGAGAAAGACTACAGAATGAGAGAAGATCTTTTCCAGATATCCTTCTGGTAGAGGACTAATATCTAGAATATACAAAGAACTTAAAAAACTTTACACTAAAAAAAATATCAAGAAGTGGGAAATTGAATTGAATAGACACTTCACAAAAGAAGAAATACAAGTGGCCAATAAATACATAAAAAATGTTCAACATCATTAGCAATCAGGTATATGCAAATCAAAACTACACTGAGATTCCATCTAACCTCAGTCAGAATGGCAATCATCAAGAAGCAAAAAAAAAACATTAAGTGTTGGCAAGGATGTGGGGAAATAGGAACCCTTCTATACTGTTGGTGGAGTTGCAAACTAGTTCAGCTGCTATGAAAATCAGTGTGGAGATTCCTCAGAAAACTGGGAATGGGTCCACCATATGATCTGGCTATACCACTCCTGGGCATCTCTCCAAAGGGGCCGAAGTCAGAGTAATGTATGCATACTCATGTTCATAGCAGCACAATTCACAATAGCCAAATTATGGAAACAACCTAGGTGTCCATCAACAGAAGAATGGATTACAAAACTATGGGATACACACACAATGGAATTCTACTCAGCAATAAATAAGCACAAAATTATGCCATTTGCAAGAAAATCGAAGGACCTGGAGAACACTATGTTAAGTGAGATTACCTAGTCACAGAAAGTGAAGGGACTTATGTTTTCTTTAATATGCTCAAGCGAGGGAGTAACTGGTATACCAGAGGGACTCCAGATAATGGAAGAGAAATCTCAGTGGAGCCAGGGAGGTAGTCTAAGGGAAGAAGAGGAGGAAGACTGAGGTTCATTAATGGAATTACCACCATCGACTATGTGTACATATGTAAAAATACCAATGTCAATCTCAGTACTCTGTATTGGAAAGGGGGGAGATGGGGAGGCAGGGGGGCAGCCTACCAAGTGCTGTTTGCACGCATGTCACTGTCAACATGATTTGCATTATAATGTGAGACTATAATGCACCAATAAAAATGTAATAAAAATAATCCTACTTAGGAGGTTGGCAATATCATTATCTCCATTTCATGAATGAGAAAATGGCTGTGCAGAAGGTTTGAGGAAATTCTCTAAGGTCACATAATATGGTAAATACTAATATGGGGATATGAAGTTAAATAACTTCACACTAGACCCTATGTTATTAAATTCCAGATTATACCACCTATCTCATTTACATAGATAAAGCCCTCAAACTTTATCTGGTGCATTGTAATAATACATCATATTGGGGTATAGAATGAGAGAAGCACACATGCATAAAACTCTTTTTTTCTTTTTTTTTTTTTTTTTTTGGTACTGGGGATTGAACTCAGGGGTATTTTACCTCCGAGCTACACCCCCAGCCCCATTTTTTATTCTTTATTTTGAAACAGGGTCTCACTAAGTTGTGGAGGGCCTCACTAGGTAGCTGAGGCTGGCTGTGAATCCGGATCCTCCTGTCTCAGCCTCCCAAATGCTGGGATTATAAGCTTGCAACACTATACCCGGCTATGCATGAAACTCTTGAAGCACTTCCTCTGAGTCCTACCCCTCTCCCTCTCTCTCCCCTTCCCCTCCCCATACATGTCATTGAGATTTGGATTGGTAATTTTGTATACATATATAGCAATATTTCAACTATGACACACTTTATACCTTTAGGGAGGAGGTGGGGGTGAAGACCAACACCAATCTTAACAAATTCAGACAGAAAATTAAAAAGAGGAAAAAATTCATCTCATTTTATGAGACCAGAATAACTCCAACGCCAAAATATAGCAAAGATGTTAAAATAGATTTATAGACCAGTATCTCTCATGAACACAGATGCAAAGAGCCTCGATATTAACAAATAGAACCTTAACAGTACATAAAAAGATAATATACCTGGACAAAGCATGTTCTATCCTAGTACTGTAAGGTTAATATGACATTTGAAAATCAATCAATGGTAATTTACCATATTAATAGTATAAAAGAAAAAACATATGATCACATCAAAATATGCAGAAGAAATATTTGACATAATTATCACTCATTCATGATTACAATTCTAAGCAAACTAGGAATATAAAAGAGCTTCCTCAACTGGATAAGGGGTATCTATGAGAAATGTACATCTAACATCATACTTAATGGTAAAATAGTGCATTTTTTACCATTTTTAGTTGACATTGTTTAGGAGGTTGTAACCATTGCAATAAAGCAATCAAAGGAGATTAAAAGCATAGATATCACAAAGGATGAATTAAAATTGTCTCCACATGCAGATAATATGTTTGTTTACATAGAAAATACAAAAATAAAATAACTACTTTATCTAATCGATTTAACAAAGTCGCATGGCAAAGTACAAACAAAATAAAAATGAATTGCCTGCCTGCATGCCTGCCTGCATGCCCTCCCTCCTCCTTCTTTCTCAATCTATCCTTCCTTCCTCCTTCTCTCCCTCCTTCCCTCCCTCCCTCCCTCCCTCCCTCCCCTTCCCCTTCCCTTTTCCTTCCTTCCTCCTTCCCTCCCTCTTTCCCTTTTCCTTCCTTCCTTCCTTCCTTCCTTCCTTCCTTCCTTCCTTCCTTCCTTTTTTCTTTTTTCTGGTACTGGGAATCAAACCTAGGGGCATTCTAGCTCTGAGCTATACCCCTAGTACCATTTTATTTATTATTTTCAAACAGGGTCTCCTTAGGTTGCTGCAAGTGTCCTTGAACCTGCGATCTGCCTGTCTCAACCTCCCAAATTCAGGGATTACAGGAGTGTGCCATCACGCCAGGTTTGCATTTCTTATAGTAGCAAACAATTGGAAAGTGATATTTAAAAATCAATTCAATTTGCAATAATATTTAAAAATCTATTCAGAAAGAAACTTCACAGAGATGTGCCAAGACTAAACTAAAAAGACTTTTTAGAAAAATTTCAAGTACTGGGATTATAGACTTGTGCCTCAAAGTCTGGCTTGCATTTCTTATAGTAGCAATTGGAAGGTGATATTCAAAAATCAATCCCAGTTGCAGTAACATTAAAAACTATTTAGGAATAAATTTAACAAAAGATCTGCCAAGACTAAACTGAAAAGCCTTTGTAGAAAAATTAAAGATCTAGTGGGTTGGAAAATGATGGACTAGTGGCATCCAGCACACACTGGCTATTCCCTGAAGTTGAATGCAATGGACAGTCGTGTAGCTGCACAATGAGATAGGTATACAGAAGAAAAGCACTGAAGTCCAACTCAGAGAGTCAGCAGTCAGATGAAACCCAGAAATGCTGGATTTGGGGAGTAATAAGAGAATTAGTAAAAAGAAATAGACTACATTAGCACCAGATGTGGTTGCTTGGTGCTCGAGGGGAATATCCCCTCTGGAAAGCTGACAAAAGGAATCAGAAGATTTCAGAAATGCAGACCTCACTACCAGGCAGTATGCAATCTGAGCAGAAAGGGAACTTAGAAACTGGGTAGTGAGATAGCCTGGGAGAAGAACTTTACTGCACATTCCTGTAGATTCCATGAAAGGTGAGAAAGGGAACCATCTTCAAAAGGATATCATCATCTAGACCGTGTGAGATCAGAATTTCCTGCACTCCATTTTTTCTTTTTTATCTTTTATCTATTTATTTATTTATTTATTTTATCTCACAAGACCCAGTGACCACTTTTTTTCTCTCCTATTTCTTTGGTCAGTGGGTGACCAGACCAAAAATCAGCTCAACCTTAGGAGTAACACTGCGGTGTAAACTCATAGAAAGCTCTGGACTGCTGCAGGTCCTTTGCTTCATTCATCCATCCATCCATCCACCCATCCATCCATTCATTCATTTATTCATTCACTCATTCATTCACTTTTCGTAGTAGGTATTGAGCCCAGGGGCATTTTTACCTCTGAACTACACCCCTAGCCTTTTTTATTATGAATTAGGGTCACACTAAATTGCTTAGGGTCTGGCTAAATTGCTGAGGCTAACCTCAAACCTGAGATCCTCTTGTCTCATCCTCCCAAATACTGGAATTACAAGCATTTGCACCACACCTGGCTAGATGGCAGACCTTTGAAAATGGTGGTCAAACATATGTGGGTGTGTGCACCCCTCTCACTCCCACAGCCAGCACAATTCAATCTGTCTGAATAGAAGGTGTTCAAGCACCAGGATTCATCACAGAACTTTCAGAGGCACCTCACCATTCCAGAGAAGAGCAGGCCTTTTAGTCCTGGGGGGTGATGTCTCCCACATGACACACAAAGCCACCATTCCAGCCAGGGAGAGGTCTGGCTGCAGACACTGGAGGGAGGTTGCTTCAGACCTTCCTGAGAGCTGGTAGGCACCCAGAAATACCCGGGAAATGACAGAGCTACCCAGGCTCACACCAGAGGTAGGTTAGGTAGGTTGAGGCTTAGGAATTTGCTAAGCCTGCCAATATTTGACATAATCCAGAATTGAAAACCCCAGTAAGATGTCTCTCCATCGCAATATCTTGGCAAAGAGTAATTTTAGACTCTTTAATGTTAGCTTTTTTCTTATTTCACTGATATTGTCTTCTGTGTTGAATACTGTTTCTTTTTTTCCTCCTCACTTTTACTTCTATATCTCCTCCCTGTCCCCCTAATTTTTTCTTTTTCTTTAAACTGGGGACTGAACATAGGAGCATTCTACATTTGAGCTATAACACCAGCCTTTTTTATTTTTGGTTTGAAATAGGGTCTCAATAAGTTGCTGAGTTTCCCCCCACCCCTTGCGTTTTTTGAATGTGTGTGTGTGGTGCTGGGAATTAAACCCAGGAGCATTCTACCTCCAAGTTGCACACCCAGCCCTATTTTATTTTTTATTTGGAAACAAGGTCTCACTAAGTTGCGGGGAGCCTCGCCAAATTGCTGAGGCTGGCCGTGAACCTGCAATCCTCCTGTCTCAGACTCCCAAGTACTGGGATTGCAGACATGTACCACCACCACCACCCACCCACCCCCCACACACATTTTTTAAAATATTTTAATGTAATAATTTGGTTTATTCATTATATCTCATCTTTCTGTTTTCTACATTCTCTCCCATTTTTTCTTTCCTCATTTTTGCTTCCTCTTTTCCCTCTCCCTCACATTTTTGCTTCTTCTCTCTTCTCTTTTATCTTCATGCCATATATAGTTCAACATCAATTTTATCTTATTTAATACCTAATTTTCAGCCTATCATATGATATTACTCTTTTTCCACTTTTGGACTAGTAGAGTTGTCAAGAACATTTTTAGTAAGTTTTTATGGGTTATTAGTATATGGTTTTCTCTCAAATGATTACAGTTACTGGTGACCATTATCCCCTCTCAAAGTGGTGCTAGGGATTTATCATAGCCCTTTGTACACGTTGTGTGGGTATTTTGATTCTGAGATATACCCCTGGCCTGGGACACATAACCAAGGGAAGGAAGCTCACTAAAATGCTCTCATATAATAGCAAAAGAGATATCTATCATAGCAAATGCACAAATCTCAATATAGCAAAACAAGAAACATTAGAAAACAAAGTGATAAGACACCCCAAATAACTGAATCCCTCCAATAACTGAACCTATAGATATCAAAATAGAGGAAATTCCAGTACAAAAAAAGTTGATTGTTAAAGTGATCTATGAATTGAAAGATCTAAGAAATGAAGTAAGGGAGAGAAAGCAGGATATGAAAGAGCATTTTAAGCTGGGTGTGGTGGCACACGCTTGTAATCCCAGCATTCAGGAGGCTGAGACCGGAGGATCCAGGTTCGCGGCCAGCCTCAGCTACCTAGTGAGGCACTCCGCAACTTAGTGAGACCTGGTTTCAAAATAAAGAATAAAAAATAGGACTGGGGGTATAGCTCAGAGGTAGAACACCCCTGAGTTCAACCCCCAGTACTGCAAAAAAAAAAAAAAAAAAAAAAAAAAAAAAAAAAAAAAAAAAAAAAAAAAAAAAAAAAAAAAAAAAAAAAAAAAAAAAAAAAAAAAAAAAAAAAAAAAAAAAAAAGAATCAAGCTGAAGTCCTGGAAATGAAAAATTCAATTATTCAAAAAAAAATGTTCTTATGCAAACTCAAGAAGATTCTGGTCCTTGATACATTTGTTGGACAGCAGTGTCTCATTGTTTTGGAAAAGTCGATGAAAGTGAAATGAAAAGGCTAGGAATTTACATTTTGCATATATGTTAAATATATGATCAGTATATTAAAAATGCCTTAGTCTATACTAATGTAATATAATTTGTCAAATTATACAAATTGACAAATTTAATTCATTAAAAGCAAAATTTATCAAGACAATACTTAATTGAGCTTGAAATTATTAGAATATTAACTCAAGGCACACATATACATCAAATAAATTAAAACATTACAATGAATTATAAAGGAGTCTGAATACATTAAAACTGTATCTAAGTTTATATTTTTAATATAAAATAATTTACATTTTCAAAAATGTATCATTGAAAATGTGCCAAACTAGCAGGTAGGGAGAGGTTGAATGTTCAACCATTCTGATCTGGCATTCGTTCATTAACACATCAAGGTGTCAAAGATTCTCTTGCTATTAAAAAAAAATTGCAGAATCCAGGCCATTATCCAAAATTTTATAGAAATTTTTTTATGATTCAAAAATAAAATTCTTTGCTGTCTCCTAGGGGTGACAAACATATCAACCTAATTGGTAAATTAAACTCTCTTAAAGTTAAAAATAATTTTGCTAACATCGAACATTGGCCAGATTTTAAACACTGGAATACAACAGAAGGTCAGTCTTTCTGCATGGGAATTAAATAGAAGTAATAAAATAAGTTTTTATTTAAAAAAAAACAAATAAAAACTCAGTTGGAAGTCTCAACAATATATTAGATTAAGCAAAAGATAGAATTTCAGGGCTCAATGGTAAGGAATATGAACCTGAACATTCGGATAACAATAAAGAAGTAAAAAGAAACTATTTTTATCAGAATATTCAAGAACTCTGTAACAATATTAAGGACCTAGTGTATGATTCATGGGTCTTAAGGAAGGAATAGATACAGGTTAATTGTATAGACAACTTTTTCAGTGAAATAGTAGCAGAAAATTTCCCAAACCTTGGGAGTGACATGGGCATTCAGATTCTGAAGGCATTTAGAATCTCAAATTGACAAGCCTAGAACAAAACTTCTCCATGGTACATTATAGTTAAGAATCCAAAAATCTAGAACAAAGAAACAATTTAAAAGTTTCAAGAAAGAATCACCAAGTCACATAAAGGAAAGCCAATCAGAATAACAGGAGATTTCTCAGCAGAAAATCTAAAGTTCAGGAGGGTTTGGAATGATGTATTTCAAGCTCTGAAAGAACATAATTTGACATCTAGAATTCCATATCCAAGAAAGCTGTCCTTTTGAATCAGAGGAGAAATAAAAACCTTTCAAGACAAATATAAACCAAAGAAATTTATGACAACTAAGCCAGCATTGCAGAAAATGCTTAAAGGAATCCTACACACAGAAGATAAAACCATGCAAGAGAGCATGTGAAAGAATAAATCTCATTAAAAGAGATAAAAAAGAGAGATAAGCAAATGCATATTAAGAACAAATCAAACATTAGAAATAAAATAGAATGATGAATGATAGGAGTGGTACATACCTCTTTATAATAACATTTTCCATGCCAATGGTCTTAATTCTTCAATTACATCTGAAGAGAAATGCACAGGGTGCTATGTAAATTTATGTTTCTCTCACAATAAACCTCAATATGATGATGGTTACAAGGCACCACTAAAAGTATATTTAAAAGAGACATAAAGATGGGTTTGGTGGTACATGCTTATAATCCCAGTAGTTGGGAGGTTGAGACAGGAGAATTACAAGTTCATGGCCATCCTCAGCAACTTAGGCCCTCTGCAACTAAGTGAAAGCTTGTTTCCAAACAAAACAAAACAAAAAATAAAATAGGTCTAAGGGTATGTCTCAGAGGCAGAATTCCCCTGGGTTCAATTCACACACACACACACACATACATACACACACACACACACACACACACACACACACACACGACATAGACTAGCAGATTGGGTTAACAAAACAAGACCCAACTCTATGCTGTATGCAATAAATTAATATCATCATTGGAGACATCCATAAACTGAAAGTGAAAGGATAGAAAATCATATTCTATGCAAATGAAATACAAAAGCAAGTGCAAATGAAATACAAAAGCAAGCAGAAGTAGGTACTCTTATATTCGACAAAGCATATTTCAAGTCAAAATTAGAAGAAACAAAGAAGGCCACTACACAGTGGTAAGTGGAGCAATCCAAGAAGAAGATATAATGACTGTAAATATCTATGCCTCAAACATCAGTACAACCAATTTTATAAAACAAGCAGTACTTGCAGTAAAGGGACACATAGGCTCCAGTACAATAATAGTGGTTGACTTTAACACATCACTCTCTCTAATAGATAGATCATCCAGACAGAAAATAAACAAAGATACTACAGAGTTAAACAATACTTTTAATCAAATGACTTGGCAGACATCTACAGAATATTGCACCCAACAACAACTAAATACACTTTATTTTCATCTGGCACTTTCTCCAAAATAGATCATGCATTAGGCCTTAGAACTAGCCTTAGGAAATACAAAAAATGAAATAATTCCTTGAATCTTATTTGATCTTAATGGAATTAAATTAGAATCCAACAAGAAGAAAAAACTACAGAAACTATGCAAACATGTGACGTGAAAGTACCAGTTATGTTCAATATAAGAAATTTTGGAAATTCAAGGCCAGCTTCAGCAACCTACTGAAGCTCTCAGCAACCTAGCAAGATCTTGTTTCTAAAGGAAAACATAAAAAGGGCTGGGGAAATAGCCGGGTGTGGTGGTATACACTTGTAATTCCCATACTTGGGATGTTGAGACAGAAGGATCACAGGCTCCTGAAGCAAGCCTCAGCAAGTTAGTGAGGTTCTGTTTCAAAATAAAAGAATAAAATAGGACTGGAGATATAGCGTGGAGGTAGAATACCCCTGAGTTCTATCCCCAGTACCACAAAAAGGGGTGGGGGTTCTGGGGATATAGCTCAGAGGTAGAATGTCCCTGAGTTCAATCTTTAGTATCACAATAATAAAAAAATTAATTAATTAAGAAAAATAAATATTGGAAAAATGAGAACACAAGAACCCAAAATTGCATCTGATAGCCTCAATGGTGTTGTATTTGAAGTCAGCTCTACTTATCTGAAAAATGATAAATTCGTACTTGGAAAATTTAAGCTAACTACTGAGGATATTCAAGACGAAAATTGCCTAACCTCTATGGCACAGATCTTACCTGCTACAAAATGTGTTCCATAGTCAAAAAAATGGCAGACCATGATTAAAGTTTATATTGATGTCAAGTATTAGTGATTATTTGCTGCATCTGTTCTGTGTTGGTTTTACTAAAAAAAAAAAAAAAAAAAAAAAAAACCACAACAATCAGATATGGAAGACCTCTTACACTCAGCATCAACAGGTCTGCCAAATCCTGAAGGAGATTATGGATATCATAACCCAAGAGGCGCAGACAAATGATTTAAAAGATGTGAACAAAATTTAAGACTCAGAAAGACAAATGTGGCATATTTCCTCTCATGTCTGGAAGTTAGAGGGGAGAAAAAGAAAAAGGGATCTTGTGAAAGTAGAAGGGAGACCATCAGGGTAGAGGAAGAAGATTAGGGAGAGAGAGAGGAAGGAAGGGCAAGAGGAGTTATTGGGAGCAAAACTGATCACATTATGTTACATGTATGTATAGATATGCCACAATGAAACCCACTATTCTATACCAATAAAAACGTATTGGGAGGATCATATTGATAAGATGTCAGTTCCCCTAAATTGGTCTATGAATCCAAACACATGCAAAAATAATTCCATCTGGTGATTTTGTAGAAAAGTAGTAAGTAATTCTAAAATTTATTTTGAAATTCAAAGGGTCTAGATATTAAAAGCAATTCTGAAAGAATCTTTAGAAAGAACAAAGTCAGAAAATTTACCCTACTTGGCTTCATCACTGTAAAACTACTGTACTCAAGATCATGTATCATTGACAAATAAAGCAATGGAACAAAACATAGAGTCCAGGAATAGATAGACACATGTATAATCATTTGATTTTTTTAATAAAGGGTGTACATTAATCCCATTCCTGAGGGCTCCATCCTCATGCCTAATCACTTTTCAAAAGCACCACCTCCTAATACCATTGCTTTGGGAACTGGGATTTTAATATGTGAATATTGGGGTCACACAAATATTCAGATCTTAGCAACACAAAAAACCAGTTTGTGTAGGATCAAATGCTTAATGGTAAAATGTAAGAAATAGGAAAGTCCATCAAGTGTTGTGTGCATGTATGCCAATATCACTAGGAACTACATTATGATGTGAGACGAAAATGCACAAATAAAAGCATATTAAAAATAGAAGTTTTAGAAGAAAATAGAAGCATATCTTTATAACCTGAGGATAGACGAATGTTTCTTAGAACACAGAGACCAATATCATATAGTAAGAGAATGATATATTAAACTTCATCAAAATTAAATCTCTTTATTAAGATATATGATTAATAAAATGAATTGAAAAGCCATACACTAGGAGAGAGTATTTTTTAAATGTGTATCTGATAAAGGACTAATATTCTGGATATATAAAATAAATAACCTAATGAAAATGGGCAAAATATTTAAACAGAATCCTCACAAAAGATGGATAAATAGGTATTGGGGAAGCTCAGTGGCAGAGCACTTTCCTAGCATGCATGAGGCCCTGTACCACAAATATATACATACATAAATATGAATGGCCAATGGCCAATAGGTATATGTTTAT
Source organism: Graphiurus murinus (assembly GCA_004027655.1). NCBI lineage: Eukaryota > Metazoa > Chordata > Mammalia > Rodentia > Gliridae > Graphiurus > Graphiurus murinus. Next base: position 54,619 of record PVLC010004614.1, on the reverse strand, counting down.
GTAGTCAGTATCATTAGACATGAGAGAACTGTAAATTAGAATCACAGTGAGATACCAGTATACAACCACAAAAGAAAATGCTAAAAGGATGTGAAGAAACTGGAACTTGCATACATTTTTGCTAGTAATATACAGTATTATAAATGCTTTGGGAAAATGTCTGATAGCTAATTGTAAAAGGGAACATACAGATACCCTAGTGTATAAAATTTCTATTGTTAGGTATTTGTTCAAGAAAAAATAAGTCATTTGTCCATGCAAAAACTTGTACATGAATACTCATACCAGATTTGCTCATACTATCTCCAAACAGAAATAATTCATGTATTCATTAAAAGGCAAGTGGGTTAAAAAACTGTGTAGTCATAAGATGGAAAACTACTTTGCAATAAAAAGCAATGAATTACTGATACAGCAGTATGGATTAATCTTAAATATACTATACTGAATGAAATAATCCTTAGACAAAAATATAAGCAATATGATTTCATGTATATAAAATTCTATAACAGGAAAAATTAATTTATGACAAAAACAAAATAGTGGCTGCCCAAGGCAGGAGGCAAGGGTGGGCGTTCATTGGAAAAGAGCATAAGGAACTTTCTGAAGCGATGATAATGTTCTATCTCTTGAGTTTGTCACAACTCACTGGTGGTTTGATTATGATTTATGTTTTTATTTTGTGTGAATTTAATTTCAAAATAAAAACCTACTATAAACAAATTATGAACTCCTGTTGTTTTGTTGTCTGCAATTTACTTTGGCATGTATCTAAATAATAAGATGGGTTGGTGGATGCAGAAAGGGATAGAGAAATAAAAGTTACAATGCAAAGTAGAACAAAATGTAAATTATCAAATCTAGGTATTAAGTATATGGGTGCTCACTAAAATTATTTTGGGTGTTCTGTATATTTGAAAATATTGATGAAAACAGAGAAAAAACAAAGGTTGTGATTCACCTGAATGGTACCCCTTATCTCCCACATTACTTCCTGTGTCTGATTTCTCCATGTTCACTGTCTTGATCAATATCATCACTGCTATAATCCAAAATGACTGGCCATACAACTTAGAAGAAGGAAGATTTATTTGCTCAGTTTTCTGGAGATTCTGGGTTCAGTCTATGTGAGGCCAGGGTCTGGAGTTCAGGGCAGCAGCGAGAAACAGAGAGAGGGAGAGTGCAAGGGTCTGCTCTCATATTATGGAGGCTGGAAGCAAGAGAGAGAGAGAGAGAGAGAGAGAGAGAGAGAGAGAGAGAGAGAGAGAGAGAGAGAGAGAGAGAGAGAGAGAGAGAG
>PVLC010004614.1:18037-53222 GCA_004027655.1 Graphiurus murinus | reverse complement strand
TAAATCCAAACCATTACATCCACCAATATTTAGTGCCTGAAATATCCTGGGCGATTTTGTTCTTCAGGTTATAGCTTGTCTCTTCACACTTCTCATCTTCCATCTACCTCCATAACTCCTGTCTCCATCTCTAACCCATTTCCAATTGTTCTTTGATAAGGGATATAGTCAGCTTGCCTGCTAGATCCCTTCAAGTGACCTCCCCCATCTGATGCAGCCTTACATCCCAAGCTCCAATTTCCCTCCCTGGCTCCCATTGAAAAGGATTAGCATTCAGTCCCATCACTTGTCAACATACAAGCTCACAATGCAAAAATAATTACATTGGACAAAATGATATTCATCCTATCATGAAGTATATAGGAATATAACCTTGTGTGGGGTTTCTGTCTTACCTTATACCCAGACCAAATATGATGACTTCAGTTTAATTGAAAATCCAATTATACACAAATAGGATCTCAAAGAATGTCATGAAGATCTTCCCAGATAAGCCATGATTTGCTTGTTTAGGAACCAAGACCTCAGAAGAATTCCAATAGGCTTGGTCAGTGGTTCTCATTCTAGCTGTGTTCCTGAATGGTGCTTGTGAACTGAACTTAAAGGGAAATAGCTCTCCACAATGGCAGAACATCTAGTCCATTTGTTCTTATTTCTGGCTGCACATTAAAATTACCTAACCACTTATCCTTTTTTTAAAAAAGATTCTCCAAATTATTCTACAGTATTAGCCAAAAAAGGTAGATAGTTCAGGGAGGATGCACTGGTATAACCATACCAAATGTGAATATATTGAGAGATAGTTTTGATGAAGCTGTAAAGCACTGTGAGACCCAAATGCCCTGAACATATTGTCTTCTCTAGCCCAGAATTCCTAGGTTTCTCTACAATCAGAAACTAAAAGGTTAATGCTTGGCCTAGCAGGAGTCCTCTAGGACGCTGCTTCAGCATTTAGCCAGATTCCATTCTAATTAATCAGTGCCCAGTATTGTACCCGTTATTAAATATTTTGAATACCACTCCTGCAGCCAGTGTTGAGAATCACTGATCTAGTCAATTCACACTAACATTTGAACATTTTATCTGTACCACACTGGTTTAACTACAGATGGTCTCTCACTTATGATGGCTTGAATAATGATTTGGGGGGGGGGGGCTTTATGATGGTGTGAAAGCAACATACATTCAGTAGAAACTATACCTCAAATTGTGAATTTTGATCTTTTCCCAGGCAATAACTTGTGGAAAAAATACTCTCCTATGATACAGGAGCCACAGCTCTCCATCATGATCAGAAGAGGAAAACAATTAACGTGCTACAGTGGACTTGCCGGAAAGCAGCCCTCATGGCCATGGGGTCGGGGATTCCTCAATTGGTGTCGAATGAGACAAAGTCACGAGAATATACTCACACCCAATGCAGTGTTGAAGCACATCTATTTTATTTTTTTTCAGTCGCATATTTATATACTATTTTTTTTACAGTGAGGCATATAGAACAGGAATTTTTACAGACTTGTCTTTCTAAAGGTTAATTACAACCAGTTAAGTTTACAACACGTATTATAAAAATTATTTTCCATTAGTTAAAATCTTTACAATTTTGCTTAGCCCCTTCAAGCAATGTTCTTTCTTATCTAGGTAGTCAGCAGGTTTTTGGGGAGACCAGGTAGCAGCAATTTAGATAAACTTGCAAAACCTGTTTCTAGGCTAGAGCTTATTGTCTTGAGGCATTGCTCTTTTACAGCTAAGAGATCAGTATCTATCAGGCTGCATGTTTCTAAGAAGTTTTCTTTATATTTAATAAAAAAGCAAAACCCAAAGCACCCATAATTTCCAGAATATAATAATGCAAAGAGGGAAATGCCACGAATCCCTACTTTTGGAATCCCTGCCTTGCAGGATCCCAGCGGACCGAGCCTTGCTCAAGGTCCAGCTATTAAGGTGTCGTAGCATGGACTGTGTTGCTAAGCTATGATGCTTGGTAAGTTAGCTTATTAAATGCATTTTCACCTCATGATGTTTCCAACTTATCTTGGGTTTATAAGGATGTAGCCCCATAGTGAGTAGAGGAGGAACATATGCATATTTGTGCCTTTGTCCATGCACATAACTAGGTTTGGAACCTTAAACAAATGATCTCTTGACTCTGGATCCTATATGAAAAGTAATAGGGTTGGACTATGTCTTCTTTAAGGACACTTCCAAGACTGAGTTGTGTAGAATTGTGATTCTTTGAATCATGAACTCAGCAGAGAGTTTTTCAAAAGACTTTAAGAGAAGTGAGAGCAAAATGTATCCAGAATCCTGTACACTGACCCAAACTAACTAAAGAAAACCCTTAGTGCATTTTAATTGTATATTGTTCCTCTTAGGAGCCAAGATTCTTTACTGAAGCTCCCTATTCCCACCTTATCAAGTGGTGGACTTGAATCTTGAAGCATGAACATGAATTCTCCTTTACTCAAGCCAAAGATGCAAATGTTATGAGAGCTAAATTTAGCCTATCCACTTTCATTTTTTTGTTTATTTATTTTTTATAATAATTGGTGCATTGTAATCATACATCTTTGTTAGGTACAAGCTGATAAAGACATATATGCACAAATTTCTCATTTAACCCCTTCCCCAATTCCCACCCCACTCCCTCACCCTCCCTCCTACTCAGGTGCAGTTTAGTGATTGACCTTGATATATTTGTGAAAGTACATCATGTGCATTAGGGTGCCCCCTCCCCGTCCATCCTCTTTGGTTAAGTCAACTTCTTTGCTTATCGAGGGTTTCTCCTTTTTTCATCTGGAGTCTCTCTTATGTCCCCACCTTCTCCCTAGCATCTGCATATTAAGGAGAACATATGCTTTTTTACTCTTTGTCATTGGCTAATCTCACTTAACATAATGTTTTCCAGTTGCATCCATTTCCCGGCAAATAACATGATTTTGTTCTTTACGGCTGAGAAAATTCCATTGTGTATATATCCCATAGTTTTGTAATCCATTCATCTGTCAACGGACATCTTGGGTGTTTCCACAGATTCAATGCAATACCCATGAAATTACCAAGGTCACTCCTCACAGACATGGAAAAATCAGTCCTTAAATTCATTTGGAACAACAAAAAGCCCAAGATAGCCAAAATAGTTCTTAGCAACAAGAACCATGCAGGAGGTATCACAATGCCTGACTTCAAACTCTACTACAAAGCCACAGTAATAAAAGCAGGATGGCATTGGCAGAAAAACAGACACATAGACCAATGGAGAAGACTCAGAAATAGACCCACATGCTTATAGTCAATTGATTTTTGACAAAGGAACCAAAAATATACACTGGAAAAAAGATAGCCTCTTTAACAAATGGTGTTGGCAAAACTGGTTAAACATATGCAGGAAAATGGAAATAAACCCCACTTTCTCACCCTGCACAAGAGTCAACTCAAGGTGAATCAAAGACCTGGAAGTCAGGCCAGAGACCTTGCAGATACTTGAAGAAGGCATAGAACCAACACTTCAACACATAGGCACAGGTAAAAACTTTCTCAACAAGACCTCAAAAGCACAAGCAACTCAAAGGAAGATCAATACATGGGATTGCATTAAACTGAAGAGCTTCTGTGCAGCAAAGGAAACTATCAAGAACCTCAACAGAGAGCCCACAGAGTGGGAGAAAATTTTTGCCAGCTACTCTTCTGATAGAGGTCTAATATCTAGGATATACAGAGAATTCAAGAAACTCACAGATAAGAAAACAAATAACCCAATCAAAAAATGTGCAAAGGATCTAAACAGACACTTCACAAAAGAACTACAAATGGCCAATAAATGTATGAGGAAATGTTCCACATCACTAGCAATCAGAGAGATGCAAATCAAAACTACCTTGAGATTTCACCTAACTCCAATCAGAATGGCAATCATAAAAAACACGAACAACAACAAATGTTGGCGAGGGTGTGGAGAAGTGGGAATCCTAATACATTGTTGGTGGGATTGCAAACTAGTGCAACCACTTTGGAAAACGGTATGGAGGATCCTCAGACAAATGGGAATGAACCTACCATAAGATCCAGCAATACCACTTCTGGGTATCTACCCAAAAGAATGGAAACCAAACTATCAGACTGACGCATGTGTATCTATGTTTATAGCTGCAAAATTCACAATAGCCTATCCACTTTTCAAGCATGGTCTAGGCATTTGCATTTACAGCTTCCTGTAGTAGTGACTTCCACAGAGGAGTGAGATTCCGGCAAACATAATTCATTGCATTTGTTTCATTTTATTTGCCATTGGTTTCATTGAGTAAACCCTTGTTTGTGGATTCCAGAGAAGAGAAGGAGTCAAGTTTTTTTATTGGTCCCTCTAGAAATTTAAACAGCTTCAAGCTGTCCTCTCCCATTCCATGTCTCTCTTGGCCAAGTGTTTCTTGATTTTACAATCTCACAACAATCCTCAGTTCTACTGCTCTTCAAGCACAGCTTGCTCTTTTCTGAATCTCTTTACTTCTGGCTTGATCTTTTCTAAGGCAAGGTTTTCAAGCAGTAACTAGAACCATGTTAAAGTGAGATGGGGTATTGGTAATTATGCAGCTCATGCAATCATTAATGGACAGCCTGAATTATCCAGATTACTTTGACAAAGAAAATAGTTGCCAAATAATTTCATTTCATGTAGTGGGACTATAACTTATCATTCTGTTAATTACTCTCAATTTTATACCTATAGCACTAGTCTCTTATCCTATGCCCTAAATTGAGACCTCTCAAAGTAGCAAGTTCAACTCAAGCTGTACTGTGGAACTCAGAGCCTCCATCTCCATCTCCATCCCTGTTGCCTTCTCCTAAAACAATAAACTCTCTGTTTTCCAGTATCTCCCAAGCCAAAAAAACAAATATGAGATGAAAATATAACAGTGCAAAGAATTATGTGATTTATTACTCAGTCAGAGCAGAGAGGTCAGAATTTGAATGGAAGGAAGGGACTAGACTCACTTATCAACCAAATCCTGGTTGGGCAGGACTGCTTCTTGGCAAACATTTATAAGTTGTAGGCCAAACTGATTTTTGGCCTCATTCCCTTCACATCATCCTGCCCTTTTATCCATCTTCTGTCCATGAAACTCTGTGATCCCTATGAAAACCAAATAATGAGACCTAAAATGAAGAATCATTGCCCTTGATTTGCTTTATTTGCTCAATTAGCAAATGTAGCAAGTGCTTTTCTACTTTATTAGGGGTTCTTAAAGAGCATTTCTATTTATACAGTCCGCCATCATTTTCAGCTCAATGTACCTAAACCTAGAATCTTCTTCCACTCTGAATTGCTTCCCAACATCAACTTTCCCACATACATCAGTGGCATCACCATAGTCACAGGATCCCAGAATCAAATCTTGAAGTTGAAAGAGACAAACTAGGGTTAACCAATTTTTTTTTCTTTCTATTTTTGTTGTCCTTTGTGGCTGGCCTTTTTTCTGGTGTGTGTGTGTGTGTGTGTGTGTGTGTGTGTGTGTGTGTGTGTGTGTGTGTGTGTTTATTGGCTCAAAGTTTGTTATCATTGCACAGACATTATCAAGACATCATTTTTTATTGCACAATCTCCAAGCCCTTATCAGGAATGTGCTCTTGCAATGAAACATGAAGGGGTCTGTGGAATTTATGTTACAAGATCCAAACAACACCTCATAAGGCACTAATCAGAATAGGGCAGGACTTTTATTCTGGGTCAGTTTCACCCAATTCCATGAAATTTCACTTCCCATTTGGAGTCCCAGAGGCCATTCACTATCTAGCTGAAGCCTCCCTTTTGTGATGCCAAAATAAGAAGGTTTCTACCTCCATTATTTTTCTTCACTATTACTAACAAAATTTTCTGTTTAAAAAGCACTTACTAGCCGGGCGTGGTGGCGCACGCTTGTAATCCCAGCATTCGGGAGGCTGAGACCGGAGGATCCGGGTTCACGGCCAGCCTCAGCTACCTAGTGAGGCACCCCACAACTTAGTGAGACTCGGTTTCAAAATAAAGAATAAAAAATAGGGCTGGGGGTGTAGCTCGGAGGTAGAATGCCCCTGAGTTCAATCCCCAGTACCGCCAAAAAAAATAAACCAAAAAAAAAAAGCACTTACTATGTGCCAGGCACAATATAAAGGTTTTACAAGGTTATATAGGTAGGATTTGTAGCACTGGAATTCAGACTCAGTCAGTGTGCCTGCAGAGTTCATTTTCTTAACTATCATCCTCTGTGCTGTTGTCAGCCTACAGAATCTAGGCTTCACATGAACTTGAAAGCTATCTGTACTAAAGAATCATTAAAAAGTTTCTTCTTCTGTCACCTCTGCCTAATTGGTGGGACTCTGCCTCAAAAGCTTGAAAATGACTCCTGCAGCTACATGCATGTGTAATTAAAAAATAAGCCAAGTTGGACATGGTGGTGCACACATGTAATCCCAGAACTTGAGAGGCTGAAACAGGAAGATTCAGGTTTGAGACCAACCTCAGCTACTTAGCGAGACTCTCAGTAAACTATCGAGACCCTGTTTCAAAACAAAAACTAAAAAGGCTCAGGATGTAGCTCACAGGTAGAATGTCACTGGGTTCAGTCCCCAGGGACATACATACATACATACATACATACATACATACATACAAAAACAAATCAGACTGAGCTTGGTGGTAGATGCTTGTAGTTCCAGTACTTAGGAAGCTGAGACAGGAAGATTGCAGTTTCGAGGTCAACCTTGGCAATTTAGTGAGACCTTGTTTCAAAATAAATAAATTTTAAAAATGTTTGGGGGATATAGCTTGAAGGTAGAATGACCTTGGCTTCAATCTTCAGTACCAAAAAAGAAGAGGAAGAGGGGAAGGGGGAGGGGAAGAGGAGAAGGAGGAGGAGGAGGAGGAGGAGGAGGAGGAAGAAGAAGAAAAAGAAGAAGAAGAAGAAGAAGAAGAAGAAGAAGAAGAAGAAGAAGAAACCATCCAAAGGAATGATAGTCACCCAATTTAGGATGGAGATAACCTATGGAGGAAAAGCAGGGAGTATGATCAGAGAGAGGTGCACGAGAAACTCCAACTACATTGCTAATACTTGATTTTCTTAGGTTGGGCAGTAGGTAAACAAGAAGGTACAAGTGTCTTTTATATATCTTTGATATTTCATAATAAAAGGCTATTTCAATAGCCTTTCACAATTAAATGACTGCTAGAGATCTCACTGCCTCAGACAGAAGGGATAATTCAGCCTGTTATAGTTGACTTGCTGTATACTAGTGCCTGAAATGTCTAGAAGTGAGGGTGAAACATTCTTGCTCTTCTCTTGCCTCACAAGAGACAATCTTAGATTTATAGCTTTTACATCCTATTACCCATTGTAAACCTATTTCAAGATTTTGCAATGAAAAATAGCATAATATCATATACATGCATATCTCTAAATCTTAGAATTCCAGGTTTCTAACCTATGGGAGATTGGAGAAAGTGTATATGAGGGAACAAGGAAGGGAACTGGGGAAAGGATAAGAAAGAAAAATGGGCTGGAAGAAGACTAAATATTTGAATAATCTCTGATGATGAAAAGAAAGGAAAGAAAAAGAAAGGATAGATCCTGGTGTGGTGGTGCATGCCTGTAATTTCAGTATTTGGGAGGCCTGAGACAGGAGGACAGAAACAACTTAGCAAGACCCTCAGCAATGTAATGAGACGCTGTTTCAAAATAGAAGTAAAGTAGGGTTTGGGGGTATAACTTGGAGGCTGAATGCTTCTGGGTTCGCTCCACAATATCACACACACAGACACACACACACACACACACACACACACACACACAAATAAAGAACAAAAAGAAAGGAAATAAGGAATTCATAGCAGAAAATCAGGAGAAAAATGAAGTGCAAACACAGAAGCAAGAGAGAAAAAGGGGTACTAGGAGGAAAGGAAAGAAAAGAGCTTGAAAAGCAGTGTAGAAAATGTAAGTAGGAGAAGATATATAATAACAATCATTAATTGAGTGCCTATTATGTGCTGGATAGTGTGCCAAGCACATTACAAGCATTATCTCATTTAATCCCCCAATAACTCATAGGTATTAATAGGTTCTTTTAGATGAGGAAAGTGAGGTTTAGACAACTTGAGAGATTTGCCTAAAGTCACACAGCTTAAAAGTGAAACTTGACCCCAGTTCTGAGTGACTTCAGAGACTGGGAGCTTAACCAGTGGGTGTACGGAAGCCACAACAACAAGGAAGGGAAGAAATTGGAAGTGGGATCTGAAACCCTTATTTGAAACATACAGGGGCTGAACAGGTGACATACATTACCAGGGAAGGAGACTTGTTGGTCTTGTGGCACAGTATAGAGTGCCTCATCCAAGGGACATCCCAGTTGAGCTCCAACTAAGTGTTGCCTTGTGGGAACAGGAGCCAGAATTGGCCAATTCTCTGTTTTTTAAGCAACGTTCCAAATACAGTCTTTTAAAAAGGAAATCTTCTAATTGTTTAATGTTAGCAAACAATTTATAGAAAAACATCACTCTGTGGGCCAAACAGAACCTAACAATCAGCCAAGTTTGCCTTGCAAGTCACCAGTTGGCAAACTCTGAATGAAGAATGGTGACAGAGTTAGAAAAGCAAAGGGGAACAAGGGAAAATAATTAGAGACAAGAAAGAGAGGGAAAGATGAAGCAGAAGAAAGAATTTTTTTAAGTGAAAAAATAGTAGAAGACCAAATAAAAGGGAGAAATGAGGAGGTAGTCATGGAAAGCCCAAAAAGTCAAGAAGAAGCAGTAAAGGAGGGGGGAAAGAAGAGAAGAGATCAGAAGTAAAAAAGATGGGAAGATGGGGACAGATGCAGGGAGGAGAAGAGAGAAGTGACAGGAAGAACACACATGAAAACGAAGGAGGGCACATGGAAGAGGTTAGCCCTTATTTGGCAAGTCCTGGGAGACCCTGAACCAGGTTGGGGTCAGGGAGAGTCTGTGTGGGACATGACCAAGCCACCTTGTTTCTTGGGAGAGCTCTCTCCCATTGAAAGGTAGCGCTGTTCTCAGGAAGCAATTGCTAGCTGGGTGTGGTGGCACCAGCTTGTAATCCCAGTACTTGGGAGGCTGAAACAGGAGGATCCCAGGTTTGAAGCCAGCCTCAGCGACTTAGCAAGCCCCTCAGCGACTTAACAAGCCCCTCAACAACTTAATGAGACCTTATTTCAAAATAAAAAGAATAAAACATGGCTGGGGGTGGAGCTTCCAGGTAGAATGCCTCTGGGGTCAATTCCCAGTAAAACACACACACACACACACACACACACACACACACACACACACACACACACACACCAGTTGCACTCAGAGGTGCCTCACAAGACACAAGCTGGCAGCAGCAACAGAAGCAGTAGCAGCTTTCACCCCCTGGTGAGACCCCTCTGTGCAGTCTCTGGAGCAGGCCAAGTAGAGCCCTCTGCTGGCCGGAACTGCCAAGAGGATTCGGGCGCTTTGGAAGCAGGTATAGTGCTCCAGGGAACGGGTGGGCTACAGTCTGTCACAAGCCCTTTCCTGGCATCAGACAAGAACTTGTGCAATACAGCAATAGCTATGGTAACCATGTGTGCTGCTACCATGTTTGCATTCACAGAAGAGAGTTCAATTTTGCACCAGTATGTCTGCATTCAGAAAAGGCTAATCCAGTCTGCCCTGCTTTCCTGCATCCCCTTCCTCTGGGAGTCCCAGAAAGGAATAATTGACATAAGAGATTCTTCAATCTCTAGTTCTTTCCTTTCCTTGACCCCACATTTTCCCCACAGAGTCTTTTTTTTTTGAACAAGTGTTAACTGGACCTCAAGGTTAGAAATGATTTCAAAGATACTTCCAGAATAAAATTCCATTATTAAACTTCATTCCCTATCCCTTCAAATGCTAGTTTTTAGTGTCACCTGGGACTTCTCAGAGATCCAGACACACAGGGGCCATTTCTGGGTATTAAGACTCTTTGTACATATGTATTTTAAATACCAAACAGTTTATTCAATTGTGCTATGTTTTCAATGTTTACATGGGACAAAATTAGGCTTTTAATTTTAAAAAGACCATTAATTAATTTGTTCCTATCTACCCACAAAGGGATAATGACTAATATATTATTTGACTGATGCAAATGTTCAGAATCATTGCAGATAAATAATGTGATGGGATTTTTATATAACAGAGACAATTTTGCCAACTAGGAGTTTGGCTAATGACCATGAATCACTCATAATCTATAGCTGAATTCTAATTTAAATGTTCCACTATAGATGGCAATGTTCTACAATATAATTGAGCTAGTCTCAAGATAGTTGCCAGGTTTATAAAAAAATTCAGAAGTTTAAAATTATCTGATGAATAACCTTTTGTTGAATAATTTTACATCTTATATCTAGAAGCTCATTTGGTGATAACTTCAGAAGTCTAAATTTAAAGTCTTTTATGAACAGGATGCTCATATTCAAACACCTTCTTCCTTGTCCCCCACCTTTATGCCTTTTGGAAAATTTTTGTTGTTGTTACTGGACTTCAAAGGTAATATCCTTCAAACAAATTTTGATCTGGGGGATTTTGAACCTTAGCAAGAAGTGGTGTGTTTTGGAGATTCCATGTCCTTCAAATGATGTCATGATGTAGTTATTTACTCTTGAGGTACACCTGAGCTCTTGTTCACATGACCCAAACCTAATCTTGGAGGTGGCAACACAAAAAGGGAGATATGGCCCTTTGAATGATCTTTTAGATTAGTAAACATTTCAAGCATACTGTTATAAGTGATCATCCAATTGAGCAGCTTAAAATAACCACAATTTCATTATGGTCACAGACTGTCTCCCCTGGGAAAACTTGAAGGCTGGGGCTGACTTGCTGGCTGGAACCTGGAATCATGTAAAGTCTTGTTCACACATTTGTCTAGTGCCTAGGATAAGAGGATTCAAATACTAGAAGTGTCAAAAGAAGCACCTATATGTGTTTTTTTTCACACAAATGTTTTCCTCAACTGTTTAGTAGCTTTGGGGTGGTAATATTTCTTACATGATTGCTCAGGGCTCCAAGCATAAATGTTCCAGCAAAGAAGAATAGATGTTGCCTCTCCTGACCTGACTTTAGAACTCACATGGAGTCATTCCCCAAACATCTTGTGTGTATGCCTTTCATGATTCAATAAGAGGAGAGAGACCCTGCCTATCTTTAGGAAAGGTGTCAAAACTTTGGGTCATCTTTTAAGCTCACCAACATGTAAAAAGACAGGGAATAATATTAAAGTCACCAAAGTATTCATGACCCAGAATTTTTGCATTGACATTCTTTTTGGGTTTGCTTCAGATTATTTTTCAAGCAAGTAAACTATCACTTTTAAAGAAAGGATTCTGGCCAGGGATTGTGGCTTATGTCTGTAATACCAGTAATCAGGAGACTGAAATAGGAGAATCGCAGGTCTGAGGACAGCCTCAGCACTTACTGAGACTTTTGGCAACTTAGAGAGATCATGTTTCAAAATAAAAGATAAAAAGGGTCGAGGATGTAGCTCAGAAGTACAATGCCCCTGGGTTCAATCACTAGTATCACACACAAAAAGTAAAGACTTACTCCAGCCCTTCACCTTTAGTTTGTGGGAATTGTTGCTTGTAAGATGTGTTTCTTGTAGGCAGCCACGTTGTGCCTTTTTATTGGGGAATTGAGATCATTTATATTCAGTGTGATTATTGAGAGATGATTTTTAATTCCTAACATTTTGAGTTTTGACTTCTGTTTTTGGTGGTGTTTATTCTTCTTTGCTTAGTTGTTTGCTTCCTGGAAATTATTGTTTCTCTGGTTCTGATGTTTATTTATTAGTTCTTCTTTGTAGTTAATCTCTTTAAGTACTTTCTCTAGTGCTGGTTTGGAAGACATAAATTCTTTCAGTTTCTGTTTGTCATGGAAGGTTTTTATATCCCCGTCAATTTTAAGAGAGAGTTTTGCTGGGTATGAGAATCTTGGCTGCAAGTTATTTTCTTTCAGAGTTTGGAATATGTTACTCTAGCCTCTCCTGGCTTTCATGACTTGATTTGGGAGGTCTGGAGTGATTCTAATTGGTTTACCTCTAAATATCACTTGGCCTTTTACTTTTGTTGCCTTTAAAATTCTCTCCTTAGTCTCTGCATTAGTCAACTTGATTATTATGTGGCGTGGTGAACCTCTTCTTTGGTCTTGTCTTGAGGGAGTTCTGTATGTTTCCTGTACCTGTGTGTCTACTTCTCTTTCTATGTTTGGAAAATTCTCTGATATTACTTCTTTGAAGAGATTATTTATTCCATAAGTTTCAACTTCTAATCCCTCTTCTATGCCTATCATTCTTAAGCTAGTTCTTTTAAAATTGGCACAAAAACAGACACATATAACAATGGAGCAGAATAGTAAACTCAGAAACAGATCCACAGGCTTACAGTCAACTGATTTTTGACAAAGGAACCAAAAATATACACTGGAAAAAAGATAGCCTCTTTAACAAATGGTGTTGGCAAAACTGGTTAAACATATGCAGGAAAATGGAAATAAACCCCACTTTCTCACGCTGCATAAGAGTCAACTCAAGGTGGATCAAAGACCTGGAAGTTAGGCCAGAGACCTTGCAGCTACTGGAAGAGGGCATAGGACCAACACTTCAACACATAGGCACAGGTAAAAACTTTCTCAACAAGACCTCAAAAGCACAAGCAACTCAAAGGAAGATCAATACATGGGATTGTATTAAACTGAAGAGCTTCTGCAGAGCAAAGGAAACTATCAAGAACCTCAACAGAGAGCCCACAGAGTGGGAGAAGATTTTTGCAAGTTACTCTTCTGATCGAGGTCTAATATCTAGGATATACAAAGAACTCAAGAAAATCACAGCTAAGAAAACAAATAACCCAATCAAAAAATGGGCAAAGGATCTAAACAGACACTTCACAAAAGAAGAAATACAAATGGCAATAAATGTATGAGGAAATGTTCCACATCACTAGCAATCAGAGAGATGCAAATCAAAACTACCTTGAGATTTCACCTAACTCCAATCAGAATGGCAATCATGAAAAACAGGAACAACAACAAATGTTGGTGAGGGTGTGGAGAATTGGGAACCCTAATACATTGTTGGTGAGATTGCAAACTAGTGCAACCACTTTGGAAAACAGTATGGAGGATCCTCAGATGAATGGGAATAAACCTACCATATGATCTAGCAATACCCCTTCTGGGTATCTACCCAAAAGAATGGAAACCAAACTATCAGACCTACACATGTGTATCTATGTTTATAGCTGCACAATTCACAATAGCCAAACTATGGAAGCAGCCAAGATGTCCATCGACAGATGAATGGATTACAAAACTATGGAATATGTACACAATGGAATTTTACTTAGCCATAAAGAAGAACAAAATCAAGTTATTTGCAGGGAAATGGATGCAACTGGAAAACATTATGTTAAGTGAGATTAACCAGTCACAAAGAGTAAAGAAGCATATGTTGCCCCTAATATGTGGATGTTAGGGAGAAGATGGGGCATAAGAGGATCTCCAGATGAAAAAGGAGAGACCCTCGATAAGCAAAAAAGTTGATTTAACCATAGGGGATGGACAGGGGGGGCACCCTAATGCACACGATGTACTTACACAATTATATCAAGGTCACTCACTAAATTGAACTTGAGAGGGAGGGAGGGTGAGGGAGTGGGGTGGGAATTGGGGAAGGGGTTAAATGAGAAATGTGTGCATGTATGCCTTTATCAGTTTGTACCTAACAAAAATCTATGATTATAATGCACGAATTATTACAATAAAAAAACAAAGTTGTGGTATATACACACAATGTAATTTTACTCAGCCATAAAGAAAAACAAAATTATGTCTTTTTCAGGAAAACGGATGGAACTAGAGACTATTATGGTAAGTGAGATTAACCAATCTCAGAAAGAGAATACTTGTGTATTTTCTCTCATATGTGGAAGCTAGAGAGAAATTAGGTAACAAAAGAGATTTCAGATAAAGGAATAGAGATTCCAATGGAGTGATGGTGGGGGTTTAGGGGAAGAAAGAGGGGGGATAGAGACACAATGAAGGTAACAGTTTAAATAATGCTATGCACATATATGAAATTATCAACACCACACCAATCTCAATGATATGTATGGGGAAGGAGTGGGGCAGGATCTGAAGGGAAACCCACCAAGTGTTGTGTGCAAGTGTATTCCTATTGCGCTATACCTCATTATGATGTATAATTATACAGAAGCAGTAAAAAATATACAAAAGGAAAAAAAAAAACAAAAACAAAAGTAAGGACTCTGGTACTTTTATGTAGTTTCCCCCTAACAACCTTATTAAGTGGGTTTTACAATTATGTCTAATTAGCAGATGGTAAAAACCTGAGAGAAGCAAGTTGTCCAAGGAAAGAAAGCTAGTAGTTCTATTCAACTCTACTGATATATGATCCTTTGACGTATTCATAGAGCTTATAATCTATTAGGAGTCAAGTCATAATAAAAACTGTGGAAACTGCTATGTAGGAAATAGACTAATGTCTTAGGGAAGTCTGAAAAGCAGAGAATAAAGTCAATATTTGAACTCAGGTAGCCGAATTGCAGAATCTATATGCACAACCATTGCAGTATACAGAATCACAACATGAACACGGTTGAGGATTTAAGATCTAATAAAGTTAAACCTGCAGGTTCTCCCTTTTGCCTTAATTTAAATTACTTTTGCCAGCATTCATTGCTTTGTGATTATTTATTTTGCTTGTCTCAGATTTTTCATGATAGAACTCTTTGGCAGGAAGCAATCTTGTCACACAGAGGTTCTATAAAGCAGACATGTTTAGACTATCTTTACTAAAATAAAGTGACTGCTTTTCCACAATTAACACTGTTGAGTATATGTTGAAACCTCAAAATTCACAAAGTCCTGATTCATCTATCCTGTATTGTAGAGGCGTAAGTGTCCTTTTATCATTAAGTGAAATAATCATTGAATGATTTTCCTGGAAACGCTAAAAGCTTGGAGGAAAAACTAAGTGATTTGGGCCCATAGAGGATACGACTAGATCTTCTAGGACTACTTGGATAAGTTATATTGCCCAAATACTTAGAAAAAAAAGTTTATATTTTTGCCCATGTTGATCTCAAGTATGTGACACATGTTTGTGAGATTTCCCATTATGTGCTCATCTTGGAATACATTTTTATTACAATCAGGTTGTCTCACTCTCACAATTTAAGTTTATGGTGGGTCTTAATGAATATGTCAGCCTTTATGTCTTCAGGACTAAAGACACAGAGCTGGGTGTGGTGGCACATTCCTGTAATCCCAGTATTTAGAAGACTGAGACAAGAGGATCAAAGGTACGAGGCAACTTCCTGAGACTTTCAGTAACTTAGCAAGACCCTGTTTCAAAACAAAAAAAAAATAAAAAGAACTGAAGGTGAAGCTCAGAGGTAGACTGTCCATGGGTTCAATCCTCAGTACCATAAAAAATAAAATAATTACACAGACAATGAGTTTGGTTCCCTATGTGACAAGCAAATAAAACATAAAACCTAGATTCTGGGGATTTTTATAGCTGGAGTGCAATAGCATAGGTCTATAATTCCAGTGACTTGGGAGGCTGAGGCAAGAGAATCTCAAGTTTGAAACCAACCTGGGTAATTTAGTGAGACGCTTTCTCAAAATAAAAAATTTTTTTAAAAAGTTCTGGGGATATAGTTCAGGGATAGAGCACTTCTGAGATAAACCCCAAGGGAGAAGGAAGGAAGGAAGGAAGGAAGGAAGGAAGGAAGGAAGGAAGGAAGGAAGGAAGGAAGGAAGGAAGGAAGGAAGGAAGGAAGGAAGGAAGGAAGGACTCAGTTTTGTATCTACTTCGTGCCTAGTTTCCTGGGCTCCAATATGAGAAAAAGGCAAAGTCTTGATTTCTCTTTTCAGATTGACCAATCCTATTTGTTTGCTTTTCTTTTTGTACAGGGGCATTCAACCTCTGAGCTACATCCTCAGCCCTTTTTATTTATTTATTTTTTATTTTGAAACAGGGTCTTGCTAAGTTACTGGATCTGGTCTTGACCTGCGGTCCTTCTGTCTCAGCCTCTCAAGTAGTGGGATTACCAGCGTGCACCACCACACCTGCCTCCTATTTGGTTTACCTACCTCCTATTTGCTTTTAAAGTTTTGTTGTTGTTTTATTGCTGGGCATGGTGGAATATTCCTATAATCGCAGTACTTGTGAGGCTGAGACAGGAGGATCATAGGTTCGGGGCCAGTGGTGTTTCAAAATAAAAAAAAAAAGAAAGTTCTGGGGGTGTAGCTTGGAGGTAGAATGCCCCTGGGTTCAATCCCCAGTCCATAAAAATGTTTTTCTTGTTGTTTGAGACATAGTTCATATGCTATAAAATTTACTCTTTTAAACTTCACAATTCAGTGGTTTTGTGTATACTCAGCTGTGCAACCAAATTGTCACTATCTAATTCAAGAACATTTTCATCACCTCCCAAAAGAAATTCCCATACCCATTAGCAGTCATACTCCATCCCCACCCCCTGGCAACCACTAATCTACTTTCTGTTTCTATGGATTTGCATGTTCTGGACACTTCTTATAAATGGGACCTGGCCTATTTCTGCCTCTTTTGCCCTTCCCCCTTCTGTGACTTCAGAAAAAAAAAACAGAAAAAAACAAAAAACAAAACAAAAACAGCCTCCTGAATTGCTAGGACAGTGCTAAAGGGTTGGCTGAATCTATTCAAAACAGGTTTTCTTTTCTTCTTTTCTCTGGCTTGCTGTCCAACTCTCCCTTTTCTTTTCTTTCTTTTTAAATTTTTTTGTATGTTTGGGGGAATGGTATTGGAGGTTGAACCAAGGGACATTCTTCCTCTGAGCTATACTCTCAGCCCTATATTATTTTTTTTGTTTTGAAACAAGGTCTCACTAAGTTGCTGAGGCTGGCCTCAAACCTGAAATCCTCCTGTCTCAGCCTCCCAAGTACTGGGATTATAGGCATGTGCCACCATGACCAGCACAATCCTCCATTTTCTAATCCTCTCTCCTCTATCTACTCTCAGTTATTAACCAATTTACCAGCATTATTGAACAGTAGTAATAATTGTATATAAAATTGAGCACTTGATATGAATCAAGTAGATATTCTGCCTTAGAGAGTATCTGGAAATGTAACTACAAGAAGTACACCTATGCACATTTATTTTTAACTTTTATTTTTGTGGTACTGGGGATTGAACTCAGGGGCATTCTACCTCCGAGCTATACCTCCAGCCCTATTTTATATTCTTTATTTTGAAACAGGGTCTCCCTAATTTGTGGAGTGCCTCATTAGGTAGCTGAGGCTGGCCGCAAACCCGTATCCTCTGGTCTCAGCCTCCCAAATGTTGGGATTCAAGTGTGTGTCACCACGCCGGGCTCTGCACATTTAGATAAAGTCTGAACTTTGGGGGATTTCTGGGGCATGACTTATTACCAGAGGGAGTTGGGGATAGGGTTTAACCTCTTTGATCTTGGTTTTTCCCATCTATAAAATGAAGATGATAACAGAAGAATATTACTCGTCCTGTAGAGTTATTACTGATGTTAAAAATTGTAATGCATAAGCCACGTGTTATGGTGCCCGTCTGTAATCCCAGGACTCGGGAAGCTGAGACAGGAGGATCACAGGTTCGAGGACAACCTCAGCAACTTCATGAGCCTCTCAGCAACTTAGAGAGACTCTGTTTCACAATGAAAAATGAAATGGGTCTGGAGTATAACTTGAAGATAGTATGTCCCTGAGTACAACCTTCAGTACCCTCCCCAAATGGCAGTGCATGAAGGGGCTCTTAGTGTAATGCTCAGAATCTAGTAGAGACTCAATAAATGATTGCCAATGTTACTTTGAAGTACACTACATGATTGTGAGAAATGAAGAGATGACTCCTCAGAGTAAGGTGACAATGCTTTGGGGAGGTACTGGGGGTTGAAGTCAGGGGAAATTTACTTCAAAGCTACACCCCCCCAGCCCTTTTCATTTTTATTTTATTTTGTGGTACTGGGTATTGAACCCAGGGACATTCTGCCTATGAGTCCCAGCCTTTTTAATTTTTTTTTTTTTAACTTTGAAACAGGGTCTCCCTAGGTTGCTGAAGGTATCTCTATGCTGTTGAATCTGGCCTTGAACCTGTGATTCTGCTATCTCAACCTCTCAAGTACTGTGTTGGGCCCAGCTGGCAACAATGTTCTTAGGAAGTCCTGGAGAGGAGTGGATGGCTTCGGGTATTGCTTTCTGGTTGGAACATTATCATTACATTCCTTGGCTTGGCCTCTATCTGTCCCCACCCCACATACTGTTAGATCTTATTATGCCCAACACTGCTACCTAGTTCCCCAGAGAGCACCACACTGTGTAAGCCTTTCTGCTCAGTCTGTTTCCTCTACCTGAAATACACTACCCCAGTTTCTTCCCTACTAATGCTTGACCATTTTTTAAGATTCAGCTTCGGGTGTCATCTGCTCCAGAAGGACTTCCCTGAGCCTCTGGATTGAGGTGGGTGTACCCCACCTAACACACACACACACACACACACACACACACACACACACACACCTATCCCAGCATTTATGACATAGTATGGGCTAAAAGAGTATTTTCTTTAAACTAGGGGAGACTCAGTATGCACTCAATCATTGACTGGCTGTATGTGTGTTTAACAACACACTCTAATGTGTGCCTGAGAATTTTCAGTCACTGTTGAATTATCTATACTTTTTCTAGCCATCCTCAAAGAGTTTTGGAGTATTCTGCCCTTAAAATCATCCTGAGCCTGCTCTAACACCAATAAGAAACATTACAGATAACTTACTGCACTACCAGCAGCTGTACTCGAATTGGTTCAACGCTATCGTGAAAATGTCAACAAGTTGCCAAAGACAAGTTACCTTTCCTGAAATTACAGCACGAAGAATATCTGGGCATCTTTGTACTGGCAGAAAAGATGGTTAATTTCGCCGGGCGTGGTGGCGCACGCTTGTAATCCCAGCATTCGGGAGGCTGAGACCAGAGGATCCGGGTTCGCAGCCAGCCTCAGCTACCTAGTGAGGCACTCCGCAACTAAGTGAGACTCGTTTTCAAAATAAAGAATAAAAAAATAAGGCTGGGGGTGTAGCTCGGAGGTAGAATGCCCCTGAGTTCAATCCCCAGTACCGCAAAAAAAAAAAAAAAAAAAAAGATGGTTAATTTCACTTATGACACGGGGAGAAAAAAGGCATTAAACAAAACTGGCCTTTCCTGCTATTAAAAGCTTGGAGAACACTGCCATCTAGTGGTGAAATTGAGAGATGCTTGAGGATGAATCCATTCTCTATAGAGGCATGGAGAATTCCATCCAGGCTGCGTTTACACAGTTTACACATGGAAAATGAATGGCTAGTTCCTCTAAATAGGGCAGGTGTGTGATGTGCATTTTCACCCGATAGATCTAGTTAAATTAAAACAGTAAGGGTTTGGGTGTCTCATTTGTTAGTCACCAAGTCCTATTAATGTGGCTAGTTGCTGATGGGAAAGGGGCAGGATTTTCCAAGATAGTTCAGATGGAACCTATTTGTTTGCATTGTCATATCCAATGTCAGACAATGCTCTTTAATTTTCAAATGGAAAATATGGATGGCACAGATCTTTTTTCATTATACAATTTAATTGGACACAAAAATCAATTAAAGAATAAGATATTAAATTCAACTCAATCATTGACTGGCTGTATGTGTGTTTAATAACACACTCTAATGTGTGCCTGAGAGTTTTCAGTCACTGTTGAATTATCTATACTTTTTCTAGCCATCCTCAAAGAGTTTTGGAGTATTCTGCCCTTAAAATCATCCTGAGCCTGCTCTAACACCAATAAGAAACATTACAGATAACTTACTGCACTACCAGCAGCTGAATGTGCATGACATTTGGAGTCAAAGAAATTTGGATTTTCCGGATGTGGTGGCACATGCCTGTAGTTCCAGTACTTGGGAAGCTAGGACAGGAAGATTGCAGGTCTGAGGCCAGCCTCAGCATGTTAGACCCTCAGCAACTTAGCCGAGGCCTTGTTTAGAAATAAAAAGGGATAGGAGGGTAGCTCAGAGCTAGAATGCTCCTGAGTTCAATCTCCAGCACAAAAAAAGGGGGAGAGAAAGAGGGAGGGATTTGGGTTTGGATTGCTCTTTTGTCACTTACTGTGTAACCTTAGGTGAGTTACTTAGCCTTTCCATTTGTAAAATGAGAGTGGAAATAATACCCACCTTATTCATATTTTGGGAGCATTAAGTGAGATATACAAGTAGAGCATTCAAAATATAATAAGCACTTTAGTAAATGCTCTCCATTTTAACAAATACCTTGCTACAACCCCTTTGGTATTTTGAAATAAAACAGAGAAACTTTCCAGGTATGATGGCACACACTGTGATCCCAGTACATGGGAGGCTGATACTGGAGGATTGTAAGTTGGGGACAGCCTTGGCAAATTAGCCAGACCTCGTAAAAGATAAAAAATAGAGCTGGTGGTATAGCTTGGAGGTAGAATGATCCTGAATTCAATCCCCAATACCAAAGTGGGGAAAAAAAGAGAAGCTCGCAGAAAACATAATATATCTACTACACACATAATGTTATGCATTTGTATATATGTGTATGTGTACAAATAGAGTTGGAGAGAAAGAGAAAGAAAGAGAGAGAGAGAGGGAGCAACTGTATTATAAGGAATATATAAAAGGAAATTATTTTAATAGATAATGAATTTCTAAAGATTCAAGCCACTTCATAGTAGAAGACCTAAGGAAGCCAGCAGAAACCTGTACCTATGTATAGGAATATCATGAACACAAACACTACAAATGTAGGCACAGACAGGGGCATTGCATCACTGACTCAATAACTATAATCAGTGTTGCCATTGGCAACGAGATCTTCAAAGATATTAAACAACTCTTGGGAGAGTTCTGAACAAAACAAAGACACATTTCCCTCAATTTCCATGGTAGTTGCATTACTGGAAGTTTCAGCATATACTAAAATAGTACAAAAATACTTACTGCTTAGAGATAAAGCAGAGTTACATTCTAGGCACAGATAATTATAAACAGATTTGTTTAACTACTTGAATAATTGGGTGGGATAGCATCGAAAGCTGAGTGGAATACAGGGGATTCTTCACTGTGTGAACTGTCCAGCATATTGTCTAGTATCCAGACTTCGTGTCCACTAACTGTTCTCTCCATCTTGTAGAACCAATCCCTACTTTATATACACTCAGATGCACATGCAGTCACTGAATTACCCAGATACAGACACACAGTCTCAGGGGGCAAAGTGAAATCAGAGACCTGATATTTATTTTAGAGTCTAGCCCAGAGGAGAGCTCAAGGATGGAGACTGAGCAATGGATGGGATATGGAGAAGGGGCTTAAACCTCATAGATTTCATGATGTTGTGATGTAAAGGGATCAAGTGGGAGTTCCCAGAGGAGGGAGTAGGGAGGGTGAAGGGGAGGACAGTCTCCAAATATTGAACATTATAGCCAAGTGTGGTGGTGCATATCTGTAATCCAGTATTTAGGAGGCTGAAATAAGATTACGGGTTTGAGAACAGCCTCTGCAACTTAGTGAGGCCGTCTGCAACTTAGTGAGGCCCTTTTTCCAAATAATAAAATAAAATAAAATGGAGCTGGGAGTGTAGCTCAAAAGCATAATGCCCCTGGATTCAACTTCCAGTACGACCAAAGGAAAAAAATGAGCCTCAGAGAAAGCCTGGGTGTCATTGCCAAATAGAGAGCCAGCTTCAGAACCTGGATCAAAATTAAGGCATTGGAAAGGCAGCATTTCATGAGCTACAGAAACAGACCATACCCAGGATTCAAATCCCAGGCAGAGCAAGAAAAGAGGGTGTCAATGCAGGCAGAGTGTCTTCCATCCAGAAGGTTCCAAGCACGAACTTGGAGCCAGACAGAACCTGGCTCTGCTACTGACTGCAGGATCTTGGGAAAGTTTCTGCACATCTTAGAGCCTTGAATTCCTCTCACCTGTAAAGGGCACCTGCCTCCTCCCTCAAATGGCAATTGTGAGGATGACATGGGAGACTAGGTGTGAAGACTGGCACAACAGTACATGCACCGTGTAGGCTACTTGTGTTTCTACCTTCCCCACCACATTGCTATTCCTTCTCAGCCAGCCTGTCTGTGACTGCCATCACCATCCGCCTGTTCAGTATTCCAAGCCAGAAGCCTGGAGATGATTGCTCACCTCTTCTTCCTCCTACCTCACAATCCTGCAGACATTTCCCCTGTGGTTTCTCTTGTATCAGCAACATCTCCTCCATCCCCACTGCTGATGCTTCTAGCTTGGCCTCCACCATCTCTCCCCTGGGTTTGGATGCCCTTTGTGGAGTTCTGCTGCACCTGGGGGGATGCGTTCTCTTAGGATTCTGCTTAGGCAAAGTCTTGGTGGCTGGGTGTCAATTAGGTAGATCACTTAAGCAGAATAGGTGAGAGCAAATAAAATCCATGGGGTGGGACTGGATTCACCCCACAGATTGATTGTTGAGCCAGGCTTCCTGGGTCTGAATTCTTTTTTTTTTTTTTCTTTTTTCTGGGGATTGAACCCAGGGACATTCTACCTTTGAGTTACACCTCAGCACTATTTTATTTTTGGTTTGAAACAGGGTCTCATTAAGTAGCCAAGGGCCTGGATAAATTGCTGAGACTAGCCTCAAACCTGCAATCCTGATCATCCTGATTCAATCACCCAAGTACTGATATTTCAATCATACACCACTGCACCTGCCTCCTGGGTCTGAATTCTAACTTTGCCCCCTACCAGCTGTTCAGCCTTGAACAAGTTACTTTACCTCTCTGTGCTTCCATTTTCTCATGTTTAAATAGAAATAAAAGTACATATGGCATATGTCCTAGAGTTGAAGGATTAAATAATTTATTACCTGTAAAGGGATTAGGATAGTGTCTGGTACATAGTAAACTTGAAAAATATTTGTGTTTTTTAAAATGTGAGATAAGTGTGTTGGTCGGCTTTTCATCACTGTGAACAAAATACCTGGCAAGGACAAATTAGAGGAGGAAAAATTGGGAGTGGAGGAGGGCTCATGGTTTCAATCCATGGTCAGACAGTTCCATTGCTTTGGGCCTGAGGTAAGGCAGAACATCAAGGCAGAGTGGCATGGTAATAGAGAAAAGCAGCTCAGCCCATGACAGCCTGTAGGAGAGGGAGAGAGGGAAGGAGGAGAATGGGAGGCTGCCTGAAAAGCAGCCTTTTCCAGGTTCGCATGACAGAAGCCTACCATCCTCTCCAGTGCATTCTGTGTGTGTGTGTGTGTGTGTGTGTGTGTGTGTGTGTGTGTGTGTGTTTTACTGGGTATTAAACCAGGGATATTCTACGTCTGAGCTACATTCCCAGCCCTTTTTATTTCTTGTTTTGAAACAAAGTCTCACTAGGTTGCTGAGAGTCTCACTAAGTTGCTGAGACTGGTCTTGAACCTGCGATCCTCCTATCTCAGACTTCTATGTGTTGGGGTCTTAGCCCGGCGGGCCCGGAGAGACCTCGCCTCAAGACGGCGCCTGGCAGAGTGCCAGGAGCAGCTGCACGTGGTAACATCCTAGGGCTGTGCCATGTCAGAGCGCATGCGCCAGCACGTCAGAGCGTTGACAGTGCGTGCCCAATAGGAGGCTCTAGTGTTACTTAAGTTGCCTGAGTAATCTACTCCCTGATAGGCTCACTGGGTTTCCCTCTTTACGGCTCCTCTGATACCTGACTGAAAGAGAAGGAGTCTCTCTGTGAGGAGAAGGAGTAAGAGAATAGGGAGGGAGTAAGAGAAGAGAGAAAGAGAAGAATAAAGAAGCTTGCACCATTCCTGTGTGTTTGTCGTCTCTTCGGGCCCTCGCGGGCAAGGGTCCGGCGTGGGGGACGATACTATGTACTGAAATTACAGGCATGCACCACTATGGCTGGCTTCCAGTAGACTCTTTGTTACAACTAACTTGTTCCTTTTCCTTTCTGGCCCTTGCTGGTGTGAGACAGCAAGTGTAGAAAGCTAAAGAAATGCCCCATAGAAAGCAAAAATTGCTGTATGTCTTTATGGGTTAAAAAGAATCCCTTTTCCAGGCAAGTGGATTTCTCTTTTACCCAACTTCATGGAGATGCCCTAGACAGAAAGAAAGAGGTCAAAGAACTGCCCGCTTTTAAAAATGTTCACTTACCAGTGTAAGTCCCACTGTGGTAGGCCTGGACTGGCTGAGCCAAGGACTCTACCAAGTACAGAAACAGTAACAATAAAACACTGACACAAAGGCTCCTATACTTGGGTTCATTGGCTGTTTGAAAGGCTGAAGTGGTGTAAAAACTGCAGACCATTAGTAGATGTAGGGACTGTTGAAGAAAGATCTAAAATGACAAAATTTTTGGTTACTATCCTCAATTAAATCAGAGATAGAGATGGTCTAGAAGTCTACTTATACTGTCCTGGATCCCTGGAGTTGCATCCAAGAGATTGGCAATTATGAGAATTGAGATAGGGTCCATGTGGTCACAAAACCATCACTGGCAGAGCTAGTTCTTTTTGTTTTTGTTTTGTTTTGTGCTGGGGATTAGGCCCAGGGACATTCTACTTCTGATCTCTACCCCCAGCTCTCTGTATATTTTATTTTGAAACAAGGTCTCACTAGGTTGCTGAGGGTCTTGCTAAGTAGCTAAGGATGGCCTCAAACCTGCAATCCTCCTGTCTGAGTCTCCAAAGTACTGGGGTTACAGGCATGTGCCACTATGCCCAACTACAGAGCTGGTTCTTGATTTTTCTTTTTACAGAGTACTAGGTCTCTGCTGGAGAGGAAGAAGGTTGGACAGGAAATTCATACAAGAAGAGTTGTAAGGCAACTGCTAGCAAATATCTAAGAGTTGCAAATATCCAGAGGATAATAGGAGTTTGGCATTGTTACCCAAGAAGAGGCCGGGGACCAAGGAGCATGGTGAAGAAGTGGGATTCCTGGCCAGAACATTTGCATAGTGCCACATGTGAACTCATATATGTACCTCAACAGTTATTAATTTTCCTAATCAGAGGAAGAGTTATATCCATGCTGGAATGGGCTTAAGTCATATGAATTGGCTGAGGCAGGGTCCCCAGAGCCATCCAATGCTCCTTAGTCTACCAGAAGCCTGGAGGTGGTTACTAGATGTCCTGGATTTTGCCCTTGTCTGGCACATTGTGATTCAGTAGGGAGTGGAGGCTAGAGAGCTCAGTTGGGATCCAGAGTAGAATCTGACTTGGTTGTCCCTTTACTAGAATACAGTGCTTGACTTCTTGTTAGGCAGGAAGACAAAATGCATGGTTAGAGCCCTGGAAAATTAGGACCACAGGGGAAATTTGACTTTCAAGTCCTTGTACAGAATTTGGCAATCAGAAAATCTAGAAATAAATAATCAGAATTTGGGGAAAATTATTTAAAGTTTAGTTTTGCCTTATTTTTGAATTTCACAGAGAAAGGGAATACCATAGTCTTTTCAGTGCTTAAAGGCCTCTGAGGTTCTAATAGGACCTTGGCAACAAGTCCTGCAAATTCTGAATGATGACTAGATCATGGTTCTGGGAGTCTTTGGCACAGTCCGCTCCTGGCCATCAGCTCGTGCAGTTGCACCATCTAGTGGTAAATTCTGTGCCATGGGGAATGAGTTTTTAACCTGCTCCAGAGCTGTTCCAGGCTCCTATTTGGGGAGGAGTGGGGTTGGGGAAAGGTGGGCTCTGGTGGCAATGGTGGGAAGATGATGCCTGGCCTCATGGCATGACAGACAGCTTCCCACCTATGTTTCTGTTCTATTCTTCTTGCAGTTTTAGCAACTAGGACTTTTTCAAGTCTGTCACAGCCCGTCCACACAGATATACTCATCCCAATTCCTAGGACAAAGCTAGGCAAAATTCCTGAGAGCTGAGATTCTTGACTTACTATGGAGCACTTTAGTTGGCTTGTAAGGCCGACAAAACCTTTTCTTACAATCGTATTTTTAAATGTCTAAAACAAAACACACAGAAATAAAGAGGAGGCTTACTATACTGAAATTGGATTGTCTAAATATTAGACAGGCACACTGTGCACACTAATAATTCCAGTACTTGGAAGGCCGAGACAGGAGGATTGCAGGTTCAAGGCCAGAGCATAACAATTTAGTCAGACCCCATTTCAAAATAAAAATAAAAAGAGATAATGGCATAATTTTGTTCTTCTTTATGGCTGAGCAAAATTATGTTATTTGCAGGAAAATGGACTATTACGCTAAGTGAGATCAGCCAGTCACAGAAAGCCAAAGGTCATATGTTTTCTGTCACATGTGGAAGCTAGGGAGAAAATAAGAAACAAATGGGACTTCAGATAAATGGAGAGAGGGGAGGGCAGTAGAATAGTGGAAGAAGATTGGGAGAGGAAGGTGGGGAGGAGGAAAAAGAGGCTTAATAACAGAAACAGTTCAAATAATGCTATGTCCATATGTGAACGTATCACTACAAATCTCACTAACATGTATGGGGAGGGAGTATTGGGGAAGATCTAGAAGGAAATATGCCATGTAATGTGTGCATGTATGTTTATATCACTTTGAATCTCACTATGATATATAATTACAATGCACCAATAAAAGATATTTAAAAGGGGCTGGGATGTAGTTCAGTGATAGAACTCAATTCCCAGTACCACAAAATAAATAAAGATGAATTTGTGGAATAGCAATACATGTGCTTCTTTGTTGTACATTTAATAACAAGATCTAGTAATTTCAAAGTAGTGATGAACATAAGTGGTATTTGAAGACATGGTAATGCAGCTGTTGTAATGTGATATGCAACTATCTGTGACTTCCATTGATAACAAAGTCTCAGGTACTGCCAATACCACCGTGGGCAACACCTTATGTTCATAATTGCAGAAAACATTACATCAAATTGAAGGAAACTGAAGTTATAGGTTAGTAAAGACAAAGATGTATTTTCTGCATCCATGTTCTCAATCTCTTCTGTGGATGAACCCCATCTGCAGAGGCCACACTAAGAAGCTCCTGCCAGCTGGGCGCAGTGGTGGTATATTCCTGTAATCTCAGGGACTTGGGAAGCTGAGGCAGAAAGATCACAAGTTCAAGGTCAGCTTCACAACTTAACAAGACCCAGTCTCAGATTAAAAAGTGGAAAGTTTGAGGATGTATCTCAGTGGTAGAGATCCCCTGGGTTCAGTCCCCAGTACCAGAGAGAGAGAGAGAGAGAGAGAGAGAGAGAGAGAGAGAGAGAGAGAGAGAGAAAGAGAAAGAGAGACAGAGAGAGAGAGATTGAGATTGTGCCTTAGAGCCTCTTTGAGCACAGCGTGAGGGCCTAGAAATTTCAGTCTTGGCTACTCCTTTGCAAGCTCTTAGAAGAAGGTGATCAGACTAGAGCAATCTCCACCCCATGTGTCTCAATCCCCTGCATTCATGCTCCTACACAAAGTAAGAGTGTTGGGGAGGGCTGAGAGCATGCCTGTAATCCCAGCACTTGGGAGGCTAAGACAGGAGGATCGCGAGTTCTAGGTCAGCTTTAGCAATTTAGCAAGACTCTCAGCAACCTAATGAGACCTTTTTCAAAATGAATAAAAGAAAGAAGGGAAGGAAGGAAGAAAGAAAGGAAGGAAGGAGAGAAAGAGAGAGAGGAGGAAGGAAGGAGGGAGGGAGAGAAGGAAGGAAGGAAGGAAGGAAGGAAGGAAGGAAGGAAGGAAGGAAGGAAGGAAGGTAGGTAAAAGTGCTGGGGAAGGGGCCAAAGACTTCTGAAGCTTTAGATATCATTTTCCTGGGATCATTTCCTCTTTTCTCCAGAGAGTGGCATAGAGGCAGAGCTAGCAATCGAATCCTTCAGCAGCAGTACCCCAAGGCATCAGCCCCCGCAGAGTAGCAATTCTTGCTTCCCTGTGACTAATGAGCACTGATTGGGAGAAATCTGCCTTTCCACCCCCCAAAGTACAGATGAGACCCTGAGAAGCCTGAGTTGGAGACGGCCTGTTTGAGTGTATATTACATGGATTTTGGAGCCCACCTAGAAAGCGGGGAAGAAGCTGGAGTTGAGGTTTGGTCCTGCAGGGTTGGAAGAGTAGCGGATATTCCTGCAGAGAAATGAGCGGGAGTACAAAGACAGGAGGATCAACCTAGTCAGTTTGCCTTGGAGAAAAATGAAGGTGGGATACTAGACTCAGTCCACACTCAATATCAGGTCCAGATGTTGCACAAGAAATCAATGAAAGGATTGAACAGCCAGAGTTCTTCAGCCCAGCAGAGATAGGAATAGAGCAGTCTGCGGGGTAATTATCATGAAGAAATGGGTCCTCATGGCTTGCTATAGTGGCTCAGAGGGTGTCTCTGGTACGAGCAAGGAAAGTTGGCCTCAAATGTTCAGACTGTGAAAGTTTGGGGATTCAGGAAAGCATCAAGTGGATATCAAAGTTGCTGTGAAGGGATATTCTGAACAGGGAACCCCAGAAGCAGTTACATGTGAATTCAGCAGTTATGAGATCTGAGCCCTTTAAACTCATATTTCTATGCTTCTTCTGTCCAAGGAGGCCATATGGCATTGGGAGTATGCATGCAGGTACTGAAGCCACACTGCCCAGCTTTACATCCCAACTCTGCTTGTTATCAGCTGTGTGTAGCCTGGGCCAAATTACTCAACTTCTCTGTACCTCTGCTTCCTTATCTATAAAATGAGGACAAAAATAATACCTAACTCAACAGGATATTGTAAGAGTTAAAATAAGGCAATGCAATTATAAGTGCTTAGGACTGTGCCTGGCACACAGTATAAATTTTATATATATATATATATAACTTGCTTTGGACCTACACTTTTACCAGTCAGTTCTACTGTTTGTTGGGAGCATATAATAATATATGTGTGTGTGTTATTATTATATGCTCCCAACAAACAGTAGAACTGACTGGTAAAAGTGTAGGTCCAAAGCAAGTTAGGTTCTAGCTCTATCATGCATTCTGTATGACTTTGGGCAAATAACTTATTTTCTTTGAACCTCTAATCTATAAAATAAGAATAATAGCACTACTTGACTTCACCAGATTGTTATGAGGATTAAGTGAGATAGTATGTGTGAAGTGACTGGTATATGTAGGACACACTCAGTGTTAACTCTAATTATTGGACTGTAAGTGGCAAATAGGTAAATTTGAAGCACATCTTCCAAAGTCAGTAGTTGATAAAGAAAAAAATGGAAAGGCATGCAAGATATCATCCATGGTGGTTTTCTTTAGAGGGTACGAGTGAGAAAAAAGTCTCCACAATTAATGTGCTGTTTTTCTGAATTTCTGGAATTTTCTTTACCACGTGTCAATGATAAAAGTCAGGATATACTAATAGGTTATCAGAAATTATGGACCACTCCTGATCACTTTATACATTTTTGTATTAAAAATGGAAAGCCATGAATTGGGGCTTTTGGTCAGAATATTGGTTCTGAACAACCTGAGGTGTTATGCCCATTTGAGGAAAGTAGTGACCAGGGTTGAAGACACCTGGATGCAAAGTGCCACATTTGTAAGGATGTTGACAATGACTACTGTTTTTTGGCTCCAGGAATGGTATTGATCTGGTCAAATGTCCAAGATACTATATCTCAATTTATGGGCACTGGGCCAGCTGCATTAGAATCTCCTAGAAGAGCTGTTTTAAAAGGCAGATACCAGCCAGGGATGGTGGCGCATGCCTGTAATCCCAGTACTTGGGAGGGTAAAACAGAAGGATTACAGGTTCGAGGCCAGCCTTAGCAACTTTGTGAGACCCAGTTTCAAAATAAAAAATAAAATAGAAGCTAGCTGTGGTGGTGCATGCCTGTAATCCTAGTACTTGGGAGGGTGAGCCAAGAGGAACTCACATTCAAGGTCAACTTCAGCAATTTAGCAAGACTCTGTTTCCAAATAAAAAATAAAATAGGGCTGAGAGAATATCTCAGAGGTAGAACAAAAAAGGGGAGGCTTAGCCAAGTGTAGTGGTTGGTATATGCCTATAATCCCAGTACTTGGGAGGCTGACAAGAGAATCACAGGTTCAAGGTTAGACTGATCAACTTAGCAAGGCTTTCAGAAATTTAGTGAGACACTGTTTCAAAATAATAATAATAATGATAATAATAACAACAACAACAATAAATAGGGCTAAAGGTATAGCTCAGAGGTAGAAGGTCCCTGGGTTCCACCCTATACCACAACAAAAAGAGCTAGGGGTAGTTCACTAGTAGAGCACCCCTGGGTTCAATCACCAATACCAAATAAAGAAAAGAAAGAAAAGGCAAATTCCTGTCCTCCAGGTAGGCCCTTCTGGATAAGAATTTCTATGAGTTAGGCCCAGACCCCTATATTTGTAACTCTCTCCCCAGGTCAATTGGAGGCATCTCAAATTGTGAGCCCCACTGATGTAAATGAAAGTAGTCTTTTTCTTTAGTTGGACTAGAGCTCCAACACTGGTTCTGTACTCCCTCGCTGTATGCCAACCCCCACTGCTGACATGTGTCACTGCCAACTTACTGTTGGGGCCCTAGGTTTCCTGGTACTCAACCCTCTCCTAGTGGCACAGGCTCAACAGCATAGCTGCCTTTTTCCTGCCTGTGGACAGAGGAATGTCCTCTTCTCTGTGTGCAACCGGCCCTTCTCCCCTTCCTGCACATGTGCAATTATAGCTGGTAGGCAGACATTTAGTCTCCTTTCCTTCCCAGTTCCCTGTCATGAAATAGCTGCCAATTCCTCCTTCCCAATCACGGTTGCTAGGTGCTTGGAAATTGCTACTTTGACCAATCAGGGGGCTGACATTGTTGACTTGGCTATTACTTTATTCAGCTCACTGCCCTCGTGACAACCTCTATTCATGTGCACACCAGATACACAGGTACAAAAGCCTCTGTAGTTCTCAGAATGCAGGGAAAGATGGCAAGGGCGGTAATAATAGTGCCTTGCTAATGGGATCTTGCTGATTATTGCACTAGAAAATGTATATGAAATATAAGGCCCCCTAGCTGCTGTTATCAACCTATAAGCAGGATTCCCTTTTTGGCACAAGTGTGGGTTTTTATTATCTTCCAAATGCATTTCATCTCTGAGTTTCAGTGTCTACATTTATAATGTTATGAGAGGGAAAGTTAGGTGCATAGTCCCAACCCTGTCATCTTAGAATTCTTTATGAATAGTTATTTAAAGAACAATTTTGAGTGGACACTAGGGAAGCTGTCCACATCACTGTTAGGCAACATGTGCTTCTGAGCAGGGTCTTAAAGAATAAGCAGGAGTCTACCTGCATATACTGCCATGAGAACAGTTCTTGCCTAGCCTGTCATGATTACAGCACTTGTAATACCAGCACTTTGAAGGGGAATCTAAAGTTTGAGAATAGACTCAGCAATTTAACAAGACTCTTAACAACCTAGAGAGATCCTACACACACACACACACACACACACACACGGTTCCAGGCAACCAAAAGTGGTCTCCCTTGCTAGACAGGAGAATTGCAGGTTTGAGGATAGCCTCAGAAATGTAGAGACTCTCAGCAACCTAGTGAGACCCTGTCTCAAAACAAAAAATAAAAAGGGCTGGGGTATAGCTTGGAGGTAGAGTGCCCCTGGGTTCAATTCCCGGTAACAGACACACACACACACACACACACACACACACACACACACACACACACACACACAAACAATATGCATTCCTCTCAAAGGCCTTTCCCATGCAAGCTCTCACTAGCTGGTATGGACGTCCATTCTTTCCTTTACATTTACCCACAGTGCCTCATAAATAACAGGCAAGAGCTTATTTCATTAGTCTAGTTACATTACTACAGAAAAAAAACAAAACAAAAAAGTGGCTTTCAAACTTTAATGAGCATCAGAACCACTTGGGGACTTGGCAAACACATGAATTCTCAGAAGTCACATCAGAATGTACTCAACCAGTATCTTCAGGGATATCACCCGGGCAGGGCATCTATACCAGGTACTAGCGTTTGGATGAATTTTCCCCAAAGCCCATAAAAAAGGGCTTGGTCTCCAGAGTGATAATATTGTCAGGTACCGTGGACCTTTAGAAGTGAGGCTTTTTTGGAGACATGTAGGTCACTGGGGGTTTACCTGATAGGATATTGTGACACCCCAATGTGAGTGATGCTCACTTTGATCTATGATCCTACCATGATGTGCTGCCCTCACCAGAGGTCCAAACCAATGGAGCTGGCCAATCTTGGACTTGGAACTTCAGAACTATGAGTGCAAATGAGCTTTTTTTTTTGCTTCCTAAGTAGCCTATGTCAGGTATTTTCTTCTAATAAGCAAAATTAACTAATACAACAGGCATCACAAAGTATGGTTAGTCAATGGGACGTCTGTATCAGAAATAGCTAGCATGCTTGTTTAGAATGGAGATCCTTAGTCAGGTATGTTGGTATACGCCTGTAATCTCACTGCTTGAGAGGCTGACACAGGAGGGTTGCAGGTTTGGTGCCAGCCTCTATAATTTAGCAAGGCCCTCTGTAGCTTAGTGAGACCCAGCTTCAAAATAAAAATAGGACAGGGATGAGGTAGAATGCCCCTTGGTTCAATCTCCAGTAATCCCCCCAAAATTTTAAATTGAGATTCCTCTATGTGTTAATCAGTTCCTCTTAGCTATGACCTGAAAAAAAATTTAAAACTTAGAGAAGGGGAGATTTATTTTGGCTTGTGGCTTTACAAGTTTCAATCCTTGGTTGACTAGCTCTAGTGTTTCTGAGCCTGTAGTGAGGCAGTGCATGATGGTGGTAGGGCATGGCGGAGGGAAGCTGCTCAACTCATAGCAGCTATGAATCAGAGAGAGAAAGGCAAATGGGATGGGGACAAAATAAACCCTTCTAGGGCACACCCCCCCCCGTGACCTACTTCCTCCAACTCTGCCCCACTTCCTTCAGTTTCCACCACCTCCCAATAATGTCACCAATCTATGAACCTATCAATAATTTAACCTACTGATAAAATTAGAGCCCTCATGATCCATCCACCTACCCCAAAACCCTACCTATGGATATTGTTGCATTGGAGACCAAGCCTTCAACAAAGATCTGAACCATCACAGAGGCTAAGCCCCAGAGGTACTAAATCAGATTCTTAGACTTGGAAATGCTTAAATAGTTGTACTGGAAGAGATGTCCTCAAAATATGCCCCTTCAATCTTCCATGGTCTCAGTACCACCTAAGAACTTGTTAGAAATGTAAATTTTGGGGTGCCATTTCAAACCAACAGAATCAGCAATTGCCGGGGTACAGTTGGTGATTTTATAAGAACTCCATGTAATTCTGATGCAAGTTTAAGTTTATGAGCCACTAGGGCCTCAGCATTCTCATATCCCATCCCTTGGATGTTGTAATGGTTTGGATTTAGAATGTCCCCCTAACCCTCATGGAAACCAGGGAGCCACGTTGGAGGTGGAGTTCCTGGGGGTGTGGATTTTATATGGTCCCTTCTCCCTTTGTTCTCTCTTTTTCTTCTAGCCTCCCTGATGTGAGAGCAGAGTCTTGCTCTGTCCCTTTCTCTGCTTCCCACCACCATATCCTGAGCTCCCAGACTTAGACTGACATGGACTGAAACCTGAAATATCCAGAACTGTGAGCAAATAAATCTTCCTTCCTCTAAGTTGCGTATGGTTAGTTGTTTTGGATTACAATGGTGAGAATGTTGACTGAGACCCATGCCATATCACAAAGGTTCTCAACCCTCATTAATTGCTGCTAAGGATAGAAGTCATTCACGACTACCTCCTGAGAGATCCTAATGAGCTTAGAGTCACAACATTTTCTTTTCTTTTTCTCTTTCCTCCCCCTCCTCCTCTTCCTCCTCCTCCTCCTCCTCTTCCTCCTTCTTCTTCTTATTTATGCCAGGGCTTGAACCCAGGAGTGCTCTATCATGGAACTCTACCCCCAGCCCTTTTTATTTTTTATTTTGAAACAGAACCACACTAAGTTGCTGAGGTTGACTTCATACCTGCAACCCTACTGTCTCAGTCTCCGAAGTACTGGGATTAAAGGCATGTGCCACCATGCCCCACCCACTCACAACATTTTCTATGCAGATCCCTTTCTGGGATCTTTTTGTGGCAGGATGGTCACTATGGCAATAGTGGAGGTGTCTGTCTCCATGAGTCATGAGCAAGGTGTCAAAGGACTAGATGGAGGTGAATGGGACTCAAATATATTTGGAATCAGAGGAAACCTCATCTCTTCTTTAAAAACACTCAGAATGGTGGTTAAGTTGGGAAATGGACAAGATCTCCAGGTGATATCCTTATTACTCTCAAGAATCTCTGTTGTCTCATTGCTGATTTAGGAATCTTGCAACTTTATACCCAGGGATGTCATGTCCATTTTCAGCCAGGACACGGCTTAGGATTCATCCTCTGTGCTTTCGAATATGCATTGTAAAGAATATTTTGTAATTGTTATTTTTATGTGTCACTTATACTTTCTATATGCCAAGAACTGTACTTAGGGCTTTATAGACATTATCTCATTAAAATTCTTACATAAGCTCTGTGAGTCATGCAAGAAATTGAGGCTCAGAGCAGCTTGCTCAAGGTCATACTGTTAGTAAGAGGCAGAGCTGAGACTCCAAACTAGATTTATGTAACTCTGAAGTTCATGCTTTGAACTGTTCATTCATTCATCTGATCTGATCATTCATTCATTTATTATTTACCCATTACAGTATTTGTTGAGCCAATACTGTGGGACGCACATGCTCAAAGTATTGGGCATGCAATACTGAACATAAGAAAAACAGTGAAGTAAAGAAGCATATGTTCTCCCTAATATGCGGATGCTAGGGAGAAGATGGGGCATAAGAGGGTCTCCAGATGAAAAGGAGAGATCCTCGATAAGCAAAGAAGTTGTTTTAACTGAAGGGATTGGACAGGGGGGGGGGAGAGCACCCTAAGGCACATGATGTACTTACACAATTATATCAAGATCACTCACTGAACTGAACTTGAGAGGGAGGGAGGGCGAGGGAGCGGGGTGGGAATTGGGGAAAGGGTCAGATGAGAAATGTGTGCACATTTGTCTATATCAATTTGTACCTAACAAAAATGTATATATACAAAGCACGAATTA
>PVLC010004614.1:0-17937 GCA_004027655.1 Graphiurus murinus | reverse complement strand
GTGAAATATCTCTGCTCTCAAGGAAATTTCACTCTAATGGAGAAGACAAACAATAAACTAAATAAGTTAGTAGAGTATATGGTATGTAAAATAATTGTAAATAACAAAGGAAACAAATGAAGAAGAAAAGGTCCAGATGATTTACTTTGAGGTGAGGGAGTCAATAGGATCCCATTTAGAAAGTTACACTTGAGCAACAGTCAGTAGGAAGTGGTGGAGGAGTAATGCAGCTATCTGGGAGAAAATATTCATGGCAGGGGGAGTAGCAAGTTGAAAAACTCTGAGGCCCTAGAGTTCTGGTGTACTGGAGGAAGAAGAAGGAGCTTTTTGTGACTGTCATCTCAGGGTTTTTTACTTGCTGTCCCCCGGCCTTGAATGTTCTAAAATTTATTGTAGTGAAGGTTTAGAAACCCTATAAGTAGCACATTAAGGTGGAACATGCCTGTAATCCCAGTACTTAGGAGGTTGAGACAGGAGGATTGCTCATTTGAAGCCAGCTGTGCAATTTAGCAAGATTCTGTTTCCAAGTAAATAAAATAGGCTTGAGGATAGAGCCTGGAGGCAGAATGCCCCTGAATTCAATCTCCAGTTAAAAATACTCTATAAGTATACAAAAACTATTCAATGTATAACTTAAATGAGTGAATTGAGCTGGGTGAGTAATACACACCTGTAAGCTCAGTACTTGGGAGACTGAGACAAGAGGATTGCAGGTTCAAGACCAGCCTCAATAGGTGGTAAGACTCTCAGAAACTTAGCAAAACCCTATTTCAAAACAAAAATTATATAGAGCTGAGAGTAGCTTGGAGGTAGAATAACTCTGGATTCAATCCCCAGTACTGCAAAATAATAATGCTACTTCTACTAAATAATAATAATGATGACAGTGACAATAATAATAACATATTAATTAATTAAGTGTATGGTATACAGACAATGTATCAATAAAACTGTTTTTTAAAGACAAGAGAAGCTTAGACCATGAAGGAAACAGTAGAGGTAGAGATAAATAGTTGTGTTCTGAATATATTATGAAGGCAAGTTGTGCTGAGATGCTAGATCTGGGGTATAAAAGAGAAAAATCAAGGATAAGTCCATGGGTTTTTTTTCTATTTTTGTTTTTAGTTGAGCAACTTGCAAGTTGGAATTGCCATTAATTGATACTGGGAAATCTATGGGAGGAACAGGTTTGTGAGTGAGATGGAATTCACATCTGGACATGTTAAATTTAAAATGCTTATTAGATATCTAAGAATAGAGGATGCAGAGATATAAGTCTGGTGTTCATAGGAAAGGTTCAGGCTAGAGATATAAATTTGAGATTCAGCAACATAGAGATAGTATTTCTTGATAGAATGAGTATAGCTATGGCATATTTTATCCTATGTATGTGGTAGCCCTTCTGTAGTTATTCCAGAACTGTCTAAATTGGGGACTCATGGGAGACCAGATCTTGGGGGTATGTCATTATGTCCTTGAAACAATTAAATAAGTTTGATTTTCACGGATGATATCATTCATAAAGTGTATATGTATCCTTGTGGCACTGCATAATCTAAAGGGAATCATCAGTTTAACCCTAAAAATCTGAAATTCTTTCTTGCATTCATTTACACCCTGATTTAGAGCAGATCATGTGTCCCAGTAGATTCAGTATCAGGAATACCTAGCTCCCTGAGGTGAATTGGTACTCTGTGCCTGAGCAAAAGTGCTTGTAATCATCTCCTGTCACTGGTTAGATTTCGTAAGTATTCCAGCACATATTCAAATTAATTCTCTTCTTATTAATAAGATGCATTAGGATCTGGGGAGAGGAGATAGAGCCTGATTCATAAATTATCTTCAAATATTCTGAGACTATAGGTCAGGGGTTGCTGGGATTCTATACTAATATAGAAAGGAGTGGTATAATAGGAAGGATATAGAGTCCAGACAGAGGGAAGTGCAGTGGAACACATCTTTGTTTCAAGGAATTCTCTGAGGATCTGTACTTTTGCCTGGCAAGGTGGACCCTGTGGTCATTTTGGGTGACTTGTAGGCATAGTTTAAAAAACACTGAGATAGCTGAAAGTTCAGAAGCCCAGGGACCCACAAGTAACAAGGATTTCCATCTAGGTAAGGCTACTTAAAAATGGATTAAGGAAAGTTCTAGCTGTTCAATATGGACTCTGAGCTGTATGCTTCTTGAAGGCAGGGACTAGGAATTAGTCATTTTTGTATCTGTGAACTTTCTTGTTCATGGGGCTGGGATGAGCACAGTCTAGGGGTGTGAGCCC
Organism: Graphiurus murinus; assembly: GCA_004027655.1. Classification (NCBI taxonomy): domain Eukaryota; kingdom Metazoa; phylum Chordata; class Mammalia; order Rodentia; family Gliridae; genus Graphiurus; species Graphiurus murinus. Next base: position 15,661 of record PVLC010004614.1, on the reverse strand, counting down.
AAAAAGCCAATGCTAGGATGGAGTCATGAGGTACAGAGGACATCTCTCTCCCACACACATCCTGAAATAGCCACAAACATAAAGAGCCCAAGCAAAGAGTTCAAATTATGAAACACAAAGTTCAAGCCAAGGAAACCAGGTATAAACTTTAATTTCAAAGGGTAAGAATGGAACCAAAACCAAGAAAAGTGTCCAAAGTCAGAATGGTATTGACCTGCCAATCTTGAGCCAACTATAATATCCAATCCAACCCCCCCCATTTGAATTTGTCTCATCCCTCTCCAGCCCCTATGCATCTGGAGAAGAATACTAGACTCAGTGGTAAATGTATAGTATGGAAGAACACTTAGAGAAACCACTCTCCATTTTAATGACCTACAATAATTCACTAAGGCTTTCCACTGGAACTTGAGCAAAGTCTGTCCCTTTCATAAGTGGTTGAAAAATGGGAATAGAAATAAGGGTATATTAGATCCCCAAAAGTCACTGAATATCTTTGCTAGACAAAATATTGCTTGGTCAAGGGACCAAGAACTTTTTGATATCCGATGTACTTATACCCACACCTGGTGCTTAAAGAGGAACCAGAGAAATCACTACATGTGACATGCTATGTCAAGGGGTCTGATAAAGTATGCTGTTATAAGATGCTGATGAGTAGGGTGTGGCAGATCCAGAGGGGAGAATGGCATCTTGCTCTTGGGGAAGGCAGGCAACTTCAGTGAATGTTGAACTGAGTCTTGAAACACAGTGAGGGCCCTATAAATAATGGGGGCCATATGATTGAAGGTGAGAAGTCCTGGCCCGTCAAGGGAACTATAAGGAAATCAGCATTGTTGGAGGACCTGCAGCTGGATATCAAATCACAGAGCAGTGGTTTTCAAACTGCATCTTGGAACCCATTATGATGTTGGAAAAACAATCCAATGAGCCACAACTAACATTTTATTAAATGATTTGGCTTCTAATAGAACAAAGCACAGTGCATTTACTACCACATGTAGTAAAGGTAAAAGTTCTTTTGTGAAAATTTGTTTCACTTGTTTATATAAGTATTTATATAGCTGGGTATAATGTAAAATGTATTCTGTACTACAGGCCACTGTCAAAAAGTTTGAAATCCACTGTCACAGAGGGCTTTGTCAGCCTTGCCAACACTTTTGGACATTTTCCTGTAGCCTATGGCAAGCTGCTGAAGGATTGTAAGCAAGGTAATGACATGATCCAATTTGTGTTTCATCGAAAAGTTTAACCATCTTAGATCAAATTAGCCAAGGAGAAGGTGTTGGAATCAAATTAAGTACAGGGTGACAGCTGATCTTTACAAAATTAAATGTTCAAGCTAATTTAATGTAACGCTTCACAAGGAAGACACTTGAACTTGTGCATATTCATTTATTTGAAAAATAAATCATGTGTCAGGCACCGTGCTAGGCACTATGGAGGTGAGACAATGAACAGAATGGACACTGCCTTCACCTTTGGGGAATTCTGTCTAACAAAAAAGACAGTAAACAAGCCGGGCGTGGTGGCGCACGCTTGTAATCCCAGCATTCGGGAGGCTGAGACCGGAGGATCCGGGTTCGCGGCCAGCCTCAGCTACCTAGTGAGGCATTCCGCAACTTAGTGAGACTCGGTTTCAAAATAAAGAATAAAAAATAGGGCTGGGGGTGTAGCTCGAAGGTAAAATGCCCCTGGGTTCAATCCCCAGTTCCGCAAAAAAAAAAAAAAAAAAAAAAAAAAAAAAAAAAAAAAAAAAAAAAAAAAAAAAAAAAAAAAAAAAAAAAAAAAAAAAAAAAAAAAAAAAAAAAAAAAAAAAAAAAAAAGACAGTAAACAAACACAATCCAAATGAGTGTGATAAATGTTACAGAGAAAAAATACAAGGTACATTAGGTAGAATAGTGGAGCAGGGGCACAGTGGGGAGTAGTGATTTAAATTGCAGAGTCAGGGATCAGTGCTCTGAGGAAGTATTCTTTCAGAGACCTCAAGAAGGAATAGGAGTTTGAAGCAAAGTGTGCATGGAAAGAACATCTCTGGCACAGTAGAGCAAGTGCAAAGGCCTGAGGGCAAGAAAAGAGCTTGGCATGTTCAAGAACAGAAAGGAAACCAGTGTGGTTAGACTGTGATGATCAAAGGGCAAGAGTGGCAGCAGATGCGACAGGAGATGTAAGTGGGACCAAGGGAGGCCATTGTGTGAGATTTGAAGCAGGTAAAAGGCAGGATGAAGCCTGGAGGAATTGGCTTACATTCAGATGCTTGCCAGGGCCTCTGGAACATGCATGCTGGGAGCAATTAAAGGGACTGATGTGTAAAGAGCATCTCTCTTTCTTTACAGGCTCCTGCTCCAGATGAAACAAGCCATTATTTCCTGGGGATTTGCCTTGTGGAAGGTTCAAAAGTGTCTGGGAGGATTCCAGGGATTATAATGTGCCTCTGCAAAGTATAATGGCATGCGATGCAGAGCACAAATCCAGGGAGTAGGTACCAATCAGGTTTTCTGATTTTTTCCTTGGGTCTTTACTACTTCCTGGGTGTTGGTTCCTAGAACTTCCCTCAAACTCAATTGCATAATAAACTCGAATTTCTCTGCTAAGGTTGTTTGACTCCTTGTGGTGATGCTAACATTAAAGCAAGACAGGAAGCTGGGCGTGGTGGCGCACGCTTGTAATCCCAGCATTCGGGAGGCTGAGACCGGAGGATCCGGGTTCGCGGCCAGCCTCAGCTACCTAGTGAGGCACTCTGCAACTTAGTGAGACTCGGTTTCAAAATAAAGAATAAAAAATAGGGCTGGGTATAGCTCGGAGGTAGAATGCCCTTGAGTTCAATTCCCAGTACCGCAAAAAAAATAAAAATAAAAATAAAAATAAAGCAAGACAGGGCACATCTGGGAATGTCTGCAGGCATTTGGGGTTGTCACAAACTGGGGGGGAGTGCTACTGCACCTAGTAGGTAGAGACCAAGGATTTTTTTTTTTTTTTTACATTTTACAATGCACAGGACAGCCCCCATGTCGCAACATAGATTTTTCTCTAATAAAGGTTATTAGTAGTTGGGTGGGGTGGCACAGACCTGTAATCCCAGTACTTGGGAGGCCAAGACAGGAGGATCACAGGTTCAAGGCCAGACTCAGTAACTTAGTGAGACTCTCAGCTACTTAGTGAGACCCAATTTTCAAATAAAAAATAAAAAATAGGGCTAAGGGTGTGGTTCAGATGTAGAATGCCCCTGGGTTTAATCCTTAGCAACACACACACACACACACACACACACACACACACACACACACACACACTATCATTAGTGTCTCAACTGAGAAATCCTGCCATAAAATCTGGCCAATATGCCACATGGAATCATTAGTCTGGTGCAATTATACTGTGGACTGGTCAATAATCAGGAACTTGGAGGCACAGCTGGTGATCACATGAATGGGACAAGGATAAATAGAATGACTTATCTGGTGCAGGGTGATTTATGACTTTGTCTCTTAGGCTCCAGGATTCAGTGGTCTGAAAGCATAGGACTTATCTGGTGCAGGGTGATTTTATGACTTTGTCTCTTAGGCTCCAGGATTCAGTGGTCTGAAAGCATAGGAGTATCAGTTTGCCTGGCTCATCAAACAGCATTGACTCCACAGGAAACCTCCTAGACAAGCAACTTGAGAGGCAAAGGTCATGAAGTCCTTCTGAAATAGCAGGGCTTCCACTGCAGTGTAAAAAGCATTGGTTTTGTCAGTCTAGAGTCAGGTGACAAAAAATGTTTCAGTATACAGGGTATATGTAAAATGTTACACTACAGACAAACCCCTTTCCTGTGTGACAAGTCTGGTTAACTATGCCATCATGGTGGAGAAGTAAGTACTGAACTTTCGGTAATATCCAAGACAAGGTATATTAGGTCAGGTAAGTGCAAGTCCAACAGAGCTGGCACTTGTCACTTCACCTTGCCATCCATGGGAACACTTCGGCTGAGTAAATCTTGCCTCAGGAATTAGACTTCAGGGCTTTTATTTTACTTATTTCTGGTACTGGGGATTGAGCCCAGGAGCATTCTACCTTCAAGCTACACCACTAGCCATGTTTTATTCTTTATTTGGAAATAGGGTCTAAGTTGCTAAGGATCTTGCTAAGTTGTTGAGGCTAGCCTCCAACCTGAGATCTTCCTATCTTAGCCTCCCAAGTACTGGTATTACAAGCATGCACTTCCACACTCTGCTGAGTTCAGGGCTTCTAAATATGTGTACCTTGGAGTTTGTGCTAAGAGGGATAGCTGAGAATGTCATCCATCTAGACAATATTCTTTAACCAAGTAGTGGTATACAATATTGATGCTATTGTCTGAATGTTTGTGTCACCACAAAATTCATATTTTGAAACCTAATGACCTATATGTTGGTGTTAGGAGATGGGGCCTTTGGGAGGTGACTAAGCCATGAGGGCAGAGTTCTCATGAGTGAAATTTGTTCTCTTATAAAAGAGACATTGGAGAGCTGCCTTGCTTTTTCTACCATAGGAGAATGCAGCCAGAAGGCACCATTGATGAACCAGAAAATAGGTCCTCACTAGATACTCCATCTACTGGTACTTTGATTTTGGACGTCCCATCTTCCAAAACGATGAGGAATGAATTTTTGTTGTTCATAGGCTACTTAGTGTATGGTATTGTGTTATAGCAGTTTGAATGGACTAAGGTTCTTCTTATTTGTTAATGAAGGGTGACTGGGTATTACAAAAGCCAAAAAGGTATGGTACTACACAAGATTCTTTTAGGCTCTTTTTCATTTCTTAATTTTGATAAAACACATGAGATTATTGGTGAAAATATTAGATTCAATGTAGTTCTAGAAGAGGCAGAGCTTTGAGATATATTTCTTCAAGAAAGTATTGACTTTCTATATAGTGGCAATGAAAAATTCACAAAGGAAGAAAACAATTTCATTTGCGATATCACCAAAAGAATAAAATCCTAAGAAATACATTTAAATCAAGGAAGAGAAGTCATGTACACTGAAAAGTACAAAACAGTGCTAAAAGAAATTAAAGAAGACATAAACAGAAGGACATCCCATGTTCACATATTAGAAAATGTAATATTGTGGAGATGACAACACTTTGTCTATTCTGGGTATTTCATATCCAGGCAAATCCAGAGAAATAGATAACAGATTAGTACGTTAGTATTAGCCAAGGCTGGAGGACAGCAGAATAGGGAGTGATTGCTTAATAAATATGAAGTTTCAGTTGGGCATGGTGGTGCACATCTGTAATCACAGTACTTGGGAGGCTGATGCAGGAGGATTGCAGTTTCCAGATCAGCATTAGCAATTTAGTGAGACTCTCAGGAACCTAGTTAGACCTTATTTCAAAACAAAAAATAAAAAATAGCTAGAGGTGTAGGTTGGAAGTAGAATGCCTTGGGTTCAACTAGTACAATAACAACAACAAAAATAGATATGGAGTTTCCATTAGAGGCAGTGAAAATGTTCTGGAATTAGAAAGGAGTGATGATTTTCAACCTTTTAAGTATACTCAATGACAATGAATTGTATACTTTCAAATCACTAAAATGGTACATATTTGTCACTTGTATTTTCCCACAATAAGAAATAAAAATAAGTGAACATTGAGCCTTCCTTTGGTGGTGGTGGAGGGGCTGACTTACCATAACTATCATTATAACTATAACAATCATGATTATATTGATTAGCTTTTATTTTGTATTTGCCAGAAATTATGCTAAGCACTTGCATATACATTATTTAATCCTCAAAACAACTTTCTTATTACCTTTTTAATGGGTAGAAAAAGGACCTCATAGGTTAAATAGTTTGCTGGAAATATGAGCAACAAATCGAAGCACAGGAATCTGAGCCCAGGTCTGTCTGACTACAGAGCCTATACTCTGTATTAGGGAATCAAGCTAGATAACTGACAAGACCTTGAGTAATTTATATGAATTGGTTCATATAATTCTCATAACATTATATGATAGGCACAATACCTATCATGGTCTCCATTTTACAGAAGGAAATTGGGACAGAGAGAGTCATAGAGCCTAATAAAGGGGTGTGTCACACAGCTCATGAGAGGCAAGGCTAGATACAAACTAGTCAATTGACCACAAAACTTTTGTGCTTAACTATTAAGGTACACTATACTAGTTGTCCACATTCTTAAAGAAAGCCTAGGAGCCTGGTGTGGTGATGCACACCTATTATCCTAAAATTTAGGAGCCTCAGCAGTGTAGTGAGACTCTCAGCAACCTAGCAAAATCCTGTTTCAAAACAAAAAAAATAAAAAAGGCTGAGAGTATAGCTTGGAGGTAGAGCACCCTTGTGTTCAATCCCCAGTATCCCCCAACACACACACAGAAAGAAAGCCTAGTTCTTTAGCTTAAGAGAGGGATATGGGTATTTGCTGGTCACCTGGGCCTCAGAGGCACATCTGCTTTCATGAGTAAAATCTCTTCTTGGCTAGATAGGCTTGGTGGTGAATGTCTTTAATCCCAGTATTTGGGAGGCTGAGACATGAGGATCACAGATACAAGGCCAGCCTTGGCAACTTAGTGAGACCCTGTTTCAAAACAAAAAAAATTTAAAAATTGATGTGGGTGTAGCTCAGAGGTGGAATGCCCCTGGGTTCAATCCCCGGCACTCTTCTACACACACACACACACACACACACACACACACACACACACACACCACTTCTCTGGTGTCAGGGCACAGGACTGACAGATAAGATAGGGCCCAGAAGGGCAGATAATATGAAGGGAATACAGTTTCCAGAAAGTAGCTCAGAGTTGTGGGCTGCTAGTATGAAAAATCATGGATAAGTAGGGGGAATGGTAAATTGGGTAATGTAGTTTTTACTATTGATCCTGGTGAAAAACAATTGAAAGCTACACTGTCATGAAAAGTCTGGGATGCTGTGCTAACTTATTTGGACATTTCCCTGGAGGCAATGGTGAACTATTGAAAGATTTAAGCAGAGTAGTGTCATGTATTTGTCATGCATTTGTATTTCATCAAATGTTGAACTGTATCTTGCATAAACCAGTCATGGAAAATGTCTTTTGATCTTCTTTTCCATATTCACCTGTGTATGAGCTGGCCCATCAGGGAGTATGGATCACTGGTATGCCTTCACATAGCATCTGGAAGCTCAGGCCATTAGTTTATAGAAGGTATAGATGGCAGTCATGCTCTGGATAGATGAAGAAGACATGGACAGAAAAACTGCACTACAAGCGCATCTCCCAAGCCCCAATGGGTACCAGCAAGAAGTAATACAAGGTCCTCAGTTCTACTGGTTTTTGTGGGGTAAGTTATGATATCCTTGAGCATGTGTCTATGCTAGATGCTAGAGTAATAATACTTCTCACCTATAGTTTTTTGGGGGGTTTACCCTAAAGCCAGTAACTACAAATAGTAATCTCTGGTGCTGCCAGATCACCAAACACAAATGAGTTGGGATAAAATCTAGGATCTCAAATACAAAGGTATCCAGTAAGGAGCCAAGACAGGAGGTTTATTTTTATTTTATTTTATTTTATTTTATTTTTTTGCGGTACTGGGGATTGAACTCAGGGACATTCTACCTCCGAGCTACACCCCCAGACCCTTTTTATTCTTTATTTTGAAACAGAGTCTCACTGAGTTTCGGAGTGCCTCACTAGGTAGCTGAGGCTGGCTGCGAACCCGGATCCTCCGGTCTCAGCCTCCCGAATGTTGGGATTACAAGCGTGCGCCACCACGCCCGGATTGAGGTTTATATAGGTAGAAAGGAGGCAATCCTGGACAAGTTTTTCTTCATTCAGGGACTTAGTAGTAGCCTTATGTGCAGTACCCATGGACTTGCTTATATGGGGCACAGAGTGGATGTTCACTAAAGAACAGAGTAAGAAAAATGCAGCCAAGTCGGGCGTGGTGGCGCATGCTTGTAATCCCAGCATTTGGGAGGCTGAGACCAGAGGATCCGGGTTCGAGGCCAGCCTCAGCTTCCTAGTGAGGCACTCCACAACTTAGTGAGACCCAGTTTCAAAATAAAGAATAAAAAATAGGGCTGGGGGTTTGGCTCAGAGGTAGAATGCCCCTGAGTTCAATCCCTAGTACTGCAAAAAAAAAAAAAAAAAAAAAAAAAAAAGAAAGAAAGAAAAATGCAACCAGGTGTGGTGGCACACACCTGTAATGCCAGTACTTTGAAGGCTGAAACAGGAGGTTCAAGGTCAGCTTCAGCAATTTAGCCTGGCCCTCAGCAACTTAGTGAGATCTTGTTTCAAAATAAAAAATAAAATGGGGCTGGGGATGTATCTCAGAGGTAGAATGACCCTAGGTTTGATCCCTAGTACCAGAGAGAGAGGGAGGGAGGGAGGGAGAAAGGAAGATGGATACTGGTATCAGAACTAGAATTGATATCTTGAAAGTTTGCAGGCAATGATACCTGAGCTTCTATGGTGTGTATGTGCTGAGCAGTTATATATATATTGTCTTCTATATCAAATACCCATTATCCTCCTCCTGCCCCATATCCAGTACCAGTAGATCTGTTCTTTGTACTGGTCTTTAACCCACCAGAACGTGCCATAGGGAATTTTCTAGGTACCCTGCGGTTCTCCCAAACTAACTATGAGGATGTCCTAATGTTAGAAATAAAAAAAAAAAGTAGTGAATGCTGAGACTAGAGTTGCTGTAAAAAAGGTGTTTCTGAAGCTGGAATACAGTGAGATGTCACAAAGAACTGCCATGGTGAAGTAGGTGGATCCATAATGTGGCTGGTAGGCGGTATAGCAGCAGAGAAATTCTTCTAGCATTGGACTGATCCACTCTTCGACTCAGTCAGTAGGTGGATGGTACACAGATGGATGAAGCTGAGCCAGATGGCTGGGAAGTCCATAGAGACAAAGGATCTTGTGAGATAAATAAGGTGGTGGTAACCTCTGCTTACCTTTACATCTTCACTTTGTAACAGTTCTGGAATCACTAGCCACTTTTCAGCCTCATTCTGTTTCTGAAACCTAGGCCTTTTCCTAACATTGGACCTTTGCACTTACTCTTACCTCATTGTGAAATGTTGTTTGCATGGTTTCTACCTGTCTCAATCAACATTCTCACTGTTATAATCTAAAACAACTGACCACACAACTTAGAGGAAAAAAAAGATTTGTTCACAGTTTCTTGGAGATTCTGGATTCAGTCCATGTGAGGCCAGGGTCTACAGATCTCAGGGAATAGTGGCAGGAATCATAGGGATAGATAGATAGATAGATAGATAGATAGATAGATAGATAGATAGATGATAGATAGAGAGGGCGAGCACTAGGCTCTTCTCTCACAACATGGAGGCAGGAAGCAGAGAATGAGCAGAGGGAGAAGGAAGGATATATAATCTCCAAGGCCATATCCCCAGGGACCCCTCCTTAGCAACCAAGCCCCACTTTCAACATTTCTACTTTGTTTCCATGAGGGCTAGAAGGACATTCTAAATCCAAACTATTACAGTACCTTTTCATCCCTAAGGTCTTACCTTAAAGAAATTGTTCCTTATCACTTTGTCTAAATTTCACTTTTACTAGTTATTTTCTGTAAAATCACTCCATTAAGCCAAGTGTGGTGGCACCTGCCTATAATCTCAGTACTTGGGAGGCTTAGACAGGAGGATCACAGGTTCAAGGCCAACCTCAACAATTTAGCAAGACCCTTGCTTACCAAAACCCATATATATGGCTTGAAGTGTAGTTCAGAGGTAGAATTACCTTGGGTTCAATTAACATGCACACACACACACACACACACCAAAAAAAATAACAACAACAACAAAACTCCACTGATTTACTTGGTGGAATTTATCAACTTTTTCAGATCTATCTACCCATTTATCTACTTATTGTTTCCCCCTCTCATGTTATGACATCCATGTGGCCAAGCACCTTGTTGTTCCTTTGCAATATTGTTTCCATGGTACCATAATAATAGATACTTAATACATATTCATTGAGAAAATGAATGAATGAATGGGAATTGGTATATAATATGAAATTTTTTTTGTTAGGACACCCACCACAATCACAAAGATGATATGTGATTATGGAAAAGTTCAAGTTGGAAGTGAATTTGGATGTGATGGTTTCCTGGGAGCATTTTGGTGTCAGGTGTGGAAGAAACTGGCATTTGAGTGTCCTGGATATATTTTTGAACTGGATACAGGTGCCAGAGATTGAAGTATACTGGTAAATGTCATTTGAGTTGCAGGGTTGCCTGTGGGACTCATAGTTGAGTTCTGGGATAAGCTACAGTGGACCATTGGAGCAGTCTCAGGACATGGGAGTTCCTCATCACCCAAGGCTAACTGAATGACCCTGAAACTTAATTAGGTGCCACTTTACATGGTTAACATTTTGTGGACCAGGCTGAACCACCCTGCTAGTTGTGGCTGGGTCTTAATAACCATAAGATTCCATGTTACTTAAAATACTTTGGGTGAAATTGCCTCCATACCTCATAGTACTAGGTTTCTAGGATCCTTTTGGAAATTCTGGCTTTGTGGGATAGAGCAGATAGCAAGGTCTAACCACTATAAGAAAGTGAAAGACAGAAGCAATATTGAAACCATCAGAGGACCTGAGCACGGAAAAGCATATGCTCCTTTGTAATTGAAAATAAAAACAATACTAAACTGTAGATAAGTGTTAAAACAATGAAATGCAAAGTTATTTTTCTTGAGATGCTACTTTGGTGGGTGTTTTTAAAATAAATTATTTACAAAATATATTTCTTAGCTTATTGGCACCCCTGCTTTGCTGATATACTATGTGCATGCCATGTGTGCTAGAAATTAAAGAAGTACTAAGCAGCCACTGTGCCTCAGTTGCTGTTGACATTAATGATCTGAATATTCTGTCACTAAGTGCTAGGTCCCTTGAGGAAGTGACAATAGATCTCTAAAAAAGCTTTGATAGTAACTTTCTTTGCAAGCAAAGACATGATGACATACATAATAAGCTTCTTGGAGAATCAAACACAGGGGAAGTGACTACTGGCACTGTGATAGAATGAATTCTTATAGAGCTAAAGGAACCAGCTTTGCTATGGCATGGCCTATTTAGATAGATCAGAATCTAAGTAGAGGTGAATATAGTCTTTATGATCATGGCTATTGTTACGGTTTGGGTTTAGAAGGTCCCTCAAAATCTCAAGTGTTGAAACATGCTTCCCAATGCAGGAAGGTTCAGAGTTGGGGCATGGCTGGAGGAGGTGAGTCACTGTGGGAATGGTCTTGAGAGATATATATGTCTCTAATTCCCTCCCATCACTCTATCACTCTGTCTACTTTCTGTCTACTTCCAGCTTCCATGACTGAGAGCAGCTTTTCTCAGCCATGAACCCTCCTCCCTTCATGGTTTCTACCTTGAAGCCAGTTGACCAAAGACTGAACTTCTTTTTTTTTTTGGTATTGGGGATTGAACTCAGGGGCGTTCTACCTCCGAGCTATACCCCCAGCCCTATTTTTTTTTATTCTTTATTTTGAAACCAAGTCTCACTAAGTTGTGGAGTGCCTCACTAGGTAGCTGAGGCTGGCCCCGAACCTGGATCCTCCAGTGTCAGCCTCCCAAATGCTGGGATTACAAGCATGCGCCACCACGCCCAGCTAAGACTGAACTTCTAAAACTGTGATCAAAGTAAACCTTTCCTCCTCTAAGTTGTGTTTGTCAGGTATTTTAGTCTCAGTGATGGAAAAGCTTACTAAAACAGCTATGAATGGAGATAGGAGGAACCTTTTCCCCTTAGCTAAAGGTCTACCATTAGCAATGTCAGGTCAGAGAAATGGTGGATTATTGTTCAATAGTACTTGGTGAACTTCTGGCATCTATGAATATCTTTGATTGACCTGAAGGGAAACTATTCCTCAATGGATGGCATCATAGCCACACAGGAGTGAGTTCAAGAATTCTACCTCTGAACTTTGGAATCTTCACTTTTCATTGTGGGTTCAAAGGTGATGGCCACAACAGGCAGTTCTGAGCAGGTCAAACCAGGTATTTGTTTTGCTTTGTTTTGTTTTTCAAAGTAGGTCAGAAAACAAAGTAGGATGACATCTAAATAGGGAACAGACTATCTGAGCAAGAGGTCACATGAGATGCTGATTACTAAAATAATAATAGCTAATACTTACTGAACAGTTACTATGTCCCAGGTCCTATTCTTATCTGTATTCTATAGAATATAATACTAAGACACAGAAAGGATAAGTGATTTGTCCAAAGATCATCTAGGTAGTAACTGGAACAGCTGGAATGTGAAGCAAAGTAGCCTGGCAATAGAGGCATGCTCTAAACACCTATGCTAAATAGCTGCCAAGTGCTATGTTTTCTTCCAATACCCTGAATGCTAAAAGATATTCAGGATATTGGTCAGGCTAAATATACTATAGCAAATTTGTCTGGATAGAGGTGAAATTTCTATTTGTCACTTTCCAGGAAATTAACACAATTATAGGTCCTGCAATCCAATTTTATAATGATGGTTCACAGAACTCATGCCAGAAATTAGAAATCAGCATGATCAAGTAGTAGTGATCATGTTGAGATTACTGGCATCCAAATAAAGGTAGAAACCTTTGTTTTTCCAAGTTAGAAAGAAATTTTGAGTCTCGTCAAGGGAAGTGAGAGAGATACTGTAGCAAATGGGTGTCTTAATCTTGAACTCTAAGATAGAATATGCTAACTGAGCAGTAGCCTGAGCCCTGCAGTCCAGGGTGAACGGAACAGGCAATTTCCCTATTCACTGCCAAAACATCCCTCATGATAGGCAGTGTTCTATGTGATTCAGGGCTTAGTGGGCACATGAGGCTTTGTGTAACTGTGTCCTTTTATTATGAAGTGGAAAGACCAAGTTTTCCAAGAGATAATCATCTAAAGGACTTCTAGCCGTTAGCTTTCTAGGCTGATGGCCAAGGGGAAAGGTCAACACTGTAACAGACTGCTCCAGCCGGCCTCTTGGCATTTTCTTCCATTTGCAGCTTAATGGCATGTCTTTGTGGTCACTTACCCCCTTCACAGGTGGTGACTGTCAGTGCTGTCAAGAATAAGTAATAATAAGTGGCATTTTATTGCTTACTATGTGCCAGGCACTGTGCTAAGCACTTTACATGCATTTTTTTAAGTTTCATGACTATTTATGATGTCTGTTCTGTTAGTATCCTATTTTGAATATCAGACAATTTAGCAGAGAGAAGGTAAATGATTTGCCTAAGCTCACAGAGGAGATGGTGGGGCCAGTAACAATCTCCAGTGGACTAAATTCAGAAACTAATTTCTTAACTGCCTGAATGAAGCAAACATGACCCATTCCTGCCTCAAACCCTTTGCATTTGCTGTACCTTTTGTTTGAAACAGTTTCCAGATTGTCATGCAGATACCTCTGTCTCATCACTCAAATCTGAACTTAAACATCATCACCTTAGCATGGAGACTTTTCTAGATAGATCACTTATTCTAAAGTAGCTGCCCAGCTAGGTGTGGTGGTGTATGCCTGCAATCTCAGTAGTTGGGAGGCTGAGACAGGAGGATCACAGGTTTGAGACAGCCTTAGCAACTTAGTGAGGTCCTTTGGCAATTTAGCAAGACTCTATTTCAAAATAAAAAAAATAAAATAGGGCTGGGAGTGTAGCTTAGAAGTAGAATGCCCCTGGATTTGATCCCTGGTACTAAAATAAAATAAAATACCTGTTCCCACCCAATGCCCATCACGTGACCACATGAACTCTGTTATTCATGTTTTCTTACTTATTTATTTTCTATCTTTCCTGCCACAATCAGAATTAAAATATCAGAATATAAACTCAGCAACTTAGTGAGACCCTCTGTAACTTAGTGACGCCCTGTTGCAAAATAAAAAAATAAAATAAGAAGTGCTGGTGGTATAGCTCAGGAGTAGAATGTCCCCAGGTTCAATCCCCAGCACCAAAAAAAAAAGCCCACTCACTGTTGAGAGTTCACACTTGATATCACATGATTCCTGTGAGTGCCATGCTAGTGCCATGAATGTGTCCCTGGTGGAAAGGGTAATGTCACTGTAGATCAGGACACAGGGACTATGGTGTCATGGTATATGTTTAACCATCAGCTCTCCCAAAGGAGAAACCCCAGTTTGTAGTGATTGATGATTTTCATGGTATAAGCATTCCCACCATATTTCAAAGCATCATGCTTTAAGCTGACAACATGGTATCACTGGACATGGAGTTGGAAGGGATATGCAGTAGCACACTGTCATATACTCTTTCCACCATACAGATATGATACTCATAAATAACCTCAATAGCATAGATGATCATAACCAAAGATAGTAAAATATTTAGCATGAAATTAATTTTGAATATTTACTCTTGTTTTTATGTAATTTTAGTTGTAGGTTTATGTGATTTAATTTTTAATGATGGTTATGTTTCACAATCATCTCACAAAGTTCTTAAAAATTTAACAATTGGCTCCCCTGAGCCAGTGCAAGCCAGCTCTAGTACCTGATGAGACCAAACCTCCTGGCAAATAGGCACAGCTGCTTTCCCAGCCTTTGGGCACACACTCTCCACAGCTGTCAATGAGTGATGTGTGTAGGCAGCTGATTTTTGTGTGAGTTGGAGGGTGAATGTCGACAGCTACAGTGGAAAAATGCAGGTGGACCCTTAATGGGTTCTATCCCACAGTCTGAAAGTTTTGCATTTCTGGGGGGCTTGGGATCTGTATCTTTCAGATCATCTCAGAATGGTGCTAACGAAGAATATCATTTCATTGTAGCTACATGCCAGGAACTGAAATTCACTAAGAGAACAGAAGTCCACTGCTCAGAAAAGATTCTCTCAAATAGAAATGCTTAAACATATGTTGGCTCTATTGAGGGGTGTGCTATTATAACATAGCAGGAGACTTGCCCACATCTTTGTGTTAGTAGGAAACATAATGTAGTAGTTCAATGCATAAAACCTAGAGGCAGACGGCTTGAGTCTGTTCGACTCTGCTGTTAACAAGCTATGTGAACTTAGGCAACTTACTTAACATTTTATGCCTCAATGTCCTCATCTTTTTTGAAATGTTTTATTGTAATAATTCGTGCCTTGTATATATACATTTTTGTTAGGTACAAATTGATAAAGACAAATGTGCACACATTTCTCATCTGACCCTTTCCCCAATTCCCACCCCGCTCCCTCGCCCTCCCTCCCTCTCAAGTACAGTTCAGTGAGTGATCTTGATATAATTGTGTAAGTACATCACGTGCCTTAGGATGCTCCCCCCCCCACCCCCCCGTCCATTCCCTTCGGTTAAATCAACTTCTTTGTTTATCGAGGGTCTCTACTTTTTCATCTGGGGACCCTCTTATGTCCCATCTTCTCCCTAACATTCGCATATTAGGGAGAACATATGCTTCTTTAGTCTTTATGACTGGCTAATCTCACTTAACATGATGTTTTCCAGTTGCATCCATTTCCCTGCAAAGAACATGATTTTGTTCTTCTTTATGGCTGAGTAAAATTCCATTGTGTATATATCCCATAGTTTTGTAATCCATTCATCTGTCGATGGACATCTTGGCTGCTTCCATAGTTTGGCTATTGTGAATTGAGCCGCTATAAACATAGATACACATGCATCGGTCTGATAGT
>PVLC010004613.1:0-83434 GCA_004027655.1 Graphiurus murinus | reverse complement strand
AATCCCAGCATTCGGGAGGCTGAGACCGGAGGATCCGGGTTCGCGGCCAGCCTCAGCTACCTAGTGAGGCACTCCGCAACTTAGTGAGACTCGGTTTCAAAATAAAGAATAAAAAATAGGGCTGGGGGTATAGCTCGGAGGTAGAATGCCCCTGAGTTCAATCCCCAGTACCACCAAAAAAAAAAAAAAAAAAAAAAAAGAAAGTACTTGCCTCTCTATGAGTTTTCATAAGTAAGGAGGACTTTCTTCTTTTTTACTGATTTTCTGAGTTTTTAGAAGTGTGTGTGTGTGTGTGTGTGTGTGTGTGATGCAGAGTAATCTCAAATAGCTGGATTCACCTGTGTTTGAATCCCAAATGGTAAGTAATCTAAACTTGCTGGATCTGAGTTTCTTCAACTACACAAGAGGGATGATGCTATTGACTTCCCATACTGTTCAGGTATTGGAGAAGGCTGGCTATACCACAGTGTCAAATAAATTTCAATGTGCAATGACTTAAACAAAATAGGCCTTCAGTTCTTATGTATGGAATAGGTCAATGCAGGCATGTACAGGTGCATAGGTTCTTTCCTCCATGTGATGGTGCAAGTATCCAGGATCTTTTCCTGCTCTGGTTCTTCCATCAGCTGAGACCTTATTACTGTGTTGCCAACTATATACATTACTGAGGGAAAGGTGGAGAAGCCGACTGGCTGACAGTGTCGCATCTTATTTCTTCTCATACTTTTATTCGAGAGAACCTGGCCACAGGGCAATAATTACACCCATATGGAAAGATAGAAAATGCCCCCAAGCCAGGCACTCATCGTGGTTCTATTAATTAGGAAGGAAGAGAGGGAGGTAGTAGAGCATCATCAATATCTGTTACTTGAGAAAATGCATTCTATAGTAGGTGCTTAGCACATTTCCTTCTCTTTCTTTTCCTGCATTGATATTTTCTGGGAAGACAGGGGGAAACAACAACAAAAGCAAAAACAAAATATTTTATCAAACAAAGCTACTGAGGACAAGCTGTTTACTGGAAGAAAGGCAATCATGCATTGTAGGCTATATCTATGGCCAGAATGGACTCTGCCTTATGTCCCCTGTGTCCTGTGACTGCTTGTCCAGTCCTATATATAATAAGAGACTATGGAGTGGTGAATATGGTTCAGAAAAGTGCCTTATCCAAGGAAAGGCCCAATTGACTCCTCTTCCAATTGAAGGCAGGGAAGTAGACTGGAGCACCCTGAGATGATTTTCTTCCTGTATGTATGTATGTATGTATGTATGTATGTATGTATGCAAGCTTTTATTTTTGGTACTGGGAATTGCACTGAGGGGTATTCCACCTTCAAGCCACACCCCCAACCATTTTTATTTTTTAATTTAATTTTAAAATTTTTTTAGAGGAGGAAAGATTTATTGAAACTCACAGTTTCAGAGGTTTTAGTCCATAGGGCCAGCTCCAGAGCATAAATGTCAGTGGCTATGGTGGCAGGGAGCCTGGAAGGACGCTGCTCCCTCATCATGGAAGCTAGAGGCACTCCCACATCATGTTGGCAGGAAGCCGCTCTCCTATCATGGAGGACAGAAGTCTCCTCCCACATCATCATGGAGGATAGAAGCTGATTCCACATCCCGGAGGCTGGAAGTCATTCCTACATCATGGAGAATGGAAGTTGGTCTCACATCATGGAGGACAGATGTCATCTTGAACAATGGAAATTGCTCCCATCCCCAGGGTATGAGAGAGACTTCTGGCCACTATGATGTGAGCAACTTCCAGCCTCCATGATGTGACAATGATTTCTAGGTACAGTGATTTGAGAGAGATTTCAGGCCGCCATGATGTGAGAGTGACTTCTGCAACTTCCATCATCTATGATGTAAAAGTGACTTCTGTCCTCCATGATGTGAGAGAAACTTCTGGCCACCATGATGAGATGATTTTCAATGACATAAGTTGAAAAAAACGGAATTATTAATTATTTATCCAAATTAAAATACCAATGAACTCTACACCCCAATGCCCTGATCAAACTGGTTAACAAAGGGCTGGTTTCCTGCCATCCCCAGGAAGGCATGAGACAGTCTGCAGTCACTCCCCATCAGGTTCCAGAGGGTTCCAGAATTCAGCAGACAGGAGAAGCAAATCCTGGTTTCTTCTGTCCAATATGAAGTCGAAGCAGAAAACTTAGACCACAAATCTCCCAATTAAGCAAAGGCAAATATCCATCCTTTGTCAGGTTCAAGTCTGATAAGTAATGAAGCTCTGGGACAGGAAGGCGTTTCACATGCGAGAGTGCACCTGTGTGTCTAGTACACTAACCTGCATATGGATTCCACATCCAAGTGGCCTCAGACTCTCTGCTACCTCCTACACCCCAGGTGACCTCTACTTAGTGCCCTCCTTCATTTTTGGATATGTCTATCCTTGTCTCAGGTTTCAGCTTCTCTCTCTCCATCATTAGAAGACCTTTCTGACCACCTTGCCAGACATTCTGTCTTCTGTGTACCTGTCAAACTTGTCTTTCCCTCTGTGAATGTTTCTTTCCTACTGTAATGCATATTTTTGTTTGCCTCCCTCCACCCCTCCCTTCAGCATCCCTCATGGTCCTGCTACTCACTCAATAAATATACAGTGAATGAAGGATGCCCCTCAAGGCTTAGACAATATCCTTTTACCTCTGTATACACAGCAAAATACCCAGTCCACTGTAAGTTCATAGTGTATATTTGAAGTGAGATAGGAAGAGGGGAGAAAGAGGAATGAAATGAGGAAGGAAAAAGACAAAGGAAGGAGATATCAAGGGGGCAGGGATACAAGTCTAGCTGTATAAGGTTAAAGTTGTAAGAAAAGACACAGAAGAAATACCACTAGGAATTCCATAATTTCTGTGCATGGACAGAGAGGAAGAAATATGGAGTATGTAGCACTTACAGTGAGCCTTAAGCCTTAGAGGTACAGAGTGAAATTTGGTCTTCTCTCTGACTGGTATGTGCTGAAATTCTTTCCTGCCACATAAGCCAAGAACCCTACAGAATAATTATGTTTTCCCATGACAAAAGAACCAAGGGTCAAGTGCAGAAGTGAAGAACTGAGTATCTTGTGAGGTAAAGGCTTCTTAATAAAACACTATTTCATCAGTCCTTGACAGCTGAAGTTTGGGACTACAGGAGACGTTACTACAATGCTCTCTCTGTCTCTGATCCTGTGCCAGGAGCTGGCGGTTGGTCCCCTGCAGACTCCAATGCTCAGCAGTGGCTCCAGATGGACCTTGGAAGCCGTGTGGAGATCACTGCAGTGGCTACACAGGGAAGATATGGCAGCTCTGACTGGGTGACAAGCTACAGCCTGATGTTCAGTGACACAGGACGCAACTGGAAGCAGTACAAGCAGGAAGACAACATCTGGGTAGGACATCATTTTCTTTTTGGATAAATAAAAGAGTCAGTCATTCTCATGGTAACCACAAATGTGACTATTGTTTTCTACACCCAGATTGTTGGTAGCATAATAACTTTTGAGTGCTCATTCGGGAATAATTAGATCATGCAGAAGCCCTTGTCTGTAGCACACTTGGCTCTAGTACTTAGGGAAGTTAGGATGTCTGCTGCAAAGAGTTCAGTGTGATTCTTCCTTTCTGGCAAGGTGGGTAATTTTCTGGCTGAGACTCATACCAGTCATCTATAAACATCAGAGAATCACATCACCAGCAGGATGTGGTTGAGTACTCCTGGAATCCCAGTACTTGGGAAGCTGAGACAGGAGTATTGCAAGTTCGAGAACAGCCTCAGCAATATAGTGAGTCTCTCAGCAACCTAGTGAGACCATCCATTTTTCTTGTTGTTACAAAAAAAAAAAAAAAAGACTAGGGTTTATCTTGGAGGTAGAACTCCCTCGGTGAAATACACAGAGAAGTACATCTCACAAGAGAAGCACCCCATCAAAGTCTGATTGTTAATACGATTTTATTAACTTATAATTTGTATGTTTGTTTATTATGTAGCTGGTACTATTCATTCCTTGTAACAACTCAATTAACTCAGTTTGTCAATTGGCCAAAGTTATCCAGTTTGTGAATCTTGGCATTGGATGCGTAGGCCAGTCTAACTTTGAAGCCACTGTATTGCACAGTTTGTACCCAAGTTCTGAAAATCATTTGAAAGGGTCAAACATACAAAACAAATGACAAATGTTAGAATCATCCCATCACTATCAGCAATCTTCAATCTAAGAGTGAAAGAGAGTGCTCCAACTGGTAAAACAGAACTTGCTTCCCTTCTCCAGCCCCAGGCTCCTGACCTCAATATTGGTAAAAGGTGGTCAGCACAAAATTAAGTGAAGAAAAGGAGAAGCAGAAGCACATAACTAAACTCAGCTAGGAGTGGCTTTAGAAATTCAGGCTTTGTATAAGATCATGAGTGAGTTTATGGTACAATTTTAGTTCAGGGGAAATTACCAATTTTTATAAGTGTCCATAAAATGTGAAGATTTGGCCCTTGATAACATATTTATAATGTATTTTCAGAATCTCCCAAGTTTGTCACCCCTTAAATCAACAATTTCAAGTTGCTCTTCATGCACAAACATTGTTGTGTTGGCCTCACTTTTTGAAAAAAAAATCCATTTTAGATTCATTGCTATTGGTTAATTATCTACCTGTCGCTTGAGATTCTAATTGAAAATAATAGTAAGTTAAAGGCTAGACTAGTTATGGTACACTGAATCCTGAGAACATTATTATTGTCTTTTTTAGTCTGGGTCACTTGTAATATTAGGTTGTAATACTCACAGATGGTGTGGGTTGGCTTTATTTTAAAAATAGTCTGAAAATTATTCCATTTTTTTTTCAGTGTTAAAGCTAAAAAATTTTTACGGATTTTTCTTTGGTTTGGTTTTTAGTTCAAACTGGGAAATAAGCACACTTTCTATTTTGAGGAACAATCCTAAGATTTTATGTTGCCTTTAGAGGGACAATAGATGTGGAATTATTTATTTTATTTGGCATTTTCAATCAGAGCCAGTTGTTTTTCAGATGGAATTGTAGTTTTGAGTTATTTTGTCTCAATTTTTTAAACCCCAAGTTTCATTTTCTTTGGAACCAAATGACCTACTTTCAGCTTACCCTCTGGATCAGGACATACTTCAAGGGATGGCAGTTTCCCTGGGCTTGGGAAAAGTTAGCACTGACTTCTTTTTCACTTTTCTCCCCGTATTGGTTTACTTGTGTTTATGAATAACTGCAAATCCTAAAAGGTAGAAGTCTTGCTTTTATACGTTGATTCAGCCCTAGGACCTAATTTTATTAGACACATGGGACTGTTTTTTATATGATTGTTTAAAAAAATGTAGAATTGCTAAACTCTTAGAATTAGAGGATTGAGAGAAGAGATTATTCCATTCCCTACCTCATACTCTAGACAGCTTTGACTTTGCTGGACAGTAAAGATTCTGGGTGGGCCTGGCAGCAAACATAAGGAGCAGATTCCCCACAGCATCCCCAGAGACATCCAGGAGGCCCTCAGGAAACTGGGAGAGAGGTAGCTAAGCATCAGCTTGTCAGCTGCAAATATTGAGAGGAAGAAGATTCAAGGAGGTATCACACAACTTCAGGTTTAACGAGTAAACTACAGTGACCCTTGACAGGAATTCCAATAAGTCATATTCAGTAGTTAAATCAAACTGGAAAAATGGGTGTCCACTTACACTAATATTGAGGAAACTGAAATTGTTACTCCAATTTCATGGCACAAGCAAACGTGTGTGTGTGTGTGTGTGTGTGTGTGTGTATGTGTGTGTGTGTGTGTGTGTGTGTGAGAGAGAGAGAGAGAAAGGGGAGAGAGAGAGAGAGAGAGAGAGAGAGAGAGAGAGAGAGAGAGAGAGAGTGTCTCTGCTCTGGTGATTTATGCATCTCCATGAGGCTCACAGAGACCAACCCAAGCTCATACAACCTGAAACTAGCGGCACCATAATTCAAAACTAACATTATTCTTAAATGTATCTGATTGCAAGATCATACTGTTTCTGCCTTATTGTATTTGATTATTTTATTCTTAGAGTTTTTCCTGCTTTTCTTGCCTTAAATGTTGACCTTTTCAGGCCTATTCTGTAAGGATAATATTAAATCCTTTTGTTTCATTCACACATTGTTAAGCATAAAAGAAACCACAAATTACAGCTAGCTACATTTATATATGTTGTAAATAATGCCTACACTATCTGAAAGTGTCCAGGGACATCTATGGAATCTAGATTCAGGGTGTTTTACAAACATTCTACAAACACCCATGAAATCTGCTTTGTAGCTAAAGTTCATTGGTACTGCCATCAGTACTGTGAGCTGGCTTGTCAAGTTTTTTTTTTTTATTAATTTTCATTTTATGGCTGAGTACAATTCCATTGTGTACATATCCCATAGTTTTGTAATCCATTCATCTGTGGTTGGACATCTTGGCTGCTTCCATAGTTTGGCTGTTGTGAATTGAGCTGCTATAAACATAGATACACATGCATCGGTCTAATAATTTGGTTTCCATTCTTTTGGGTATATACCCAGTAGTGGTATTGCTGGGTCATATGGTAGGTTCACTCCCATTCATCTGAGGATCCTCCATACTGTTTTCCACAGTGGTTGCACAAGTTTGCATTCCCACTAACAATGTATTAGGGTTCCCACTTCTCCACACCCTCGCCAGTACCTTAGATGTAAAGTTATGGATTCACCAGAACTAAGCCTTATAAGCCAAGTGGGAGCAACAGTCAGATATTTTGGTTGAACTGGTTAAATTGTTTTATTTAACTTTTCAGAAAAAGCTTAGGAGAAATAAAATATTACGTAAAAAGGAAACAAACTGAGAAGAAAAGGAAAAATATATTTTTAAAACTTAGAGACTATTGTGAATTGTGCAGCTATAAATATAGATACACACGCATCGGTCTGATAGTTTAGTTTCCATTCTTTTGGGTAGATACCCAAAAGTGGTATTGCTGGATCATATGGTAGGTCCATTCCCATTCGTCGGAGGATCCTCCATACTGTTTTCCAAAGCGGTTGCAGTAGTTTGCAGTCCTACCAACAATGTATTAGGGTTCCCACTTCTCCACACCCTCGCCAGCAGTTGTTGTTGTTCGTGTTTTTTTTATTATTGCCATTCTGGTTGGAGTTAGGTGAAATCTCAAAGTAGTTTTGATTTGCATCTCTCTGATTGCTAATGGAGCAGCCAAGATGTCCATTGACAGATGAATGGATTACAAAACTATGGGACATGTACACAGTGGAATTTTACTCAGCCATAAAGAAGAACAAAATCATGTTATTTTCAGGGAAATGGATGCAACTGGAAAACATTATGTTAAGTAAGATTAGTCAGTCACAAAGAGTAAAGAAGCATATGTTCTCCCTAATATGCAGATGCTAGGGAGAAGATGGGGCATAAGAGGGTCTTCAGATGAAAAAGGAGAGACTCTCGAAAAGCAAAGAAGCTGATTTAATTGAAGGGGATGAATGGGGGGGACACCCTAATGCACACGATGTACTTACACAATTATATCAAAGTCACTTACTAAACTGAACTTGAGAGGGAGCGGGGTGGGAATTTGGGGAAGGGGTCAAATGAGAAATGTGTGCACATATGTTATCATCAATTTGTACCTAACAAAGATGAACGCTTACAATGCACGAATTTTTACAATAAAAAAAAACTTACAGACTTAATAATCTTTAACTCCACCCTACAGGGTCTCTTCTATTTTAGGCAGAGGCTCAATAGGCCCAGTCAGAATGGCCCCGCTCTCCACCTAAGATTCCTGAGATGCATAATAAACAAAGGACCCATAAGGAAGGTCAAACTCAGGTGGATTCTGAGGAAGTCCAGACCTTCACCCCTGTGTGTCCTACCCACTCCCTCATGGGGTCTCCTAATAAAGAACTGTGAGACCCTAACCTCTCTTGAAATGGCCTGCATTCTCCCTTGAACATGTATCCCCCACTTTCCTAAATAAACCTCTGTCTTTGTCTCTTACAAAAAAAATCAATATCAAGTATTGACTTAAGTATGGTGTAACAAGGAAACCGAGTCTCTTGGACACATTTTCACTTGGCCTTTTACAGAGCCTCCACTTTTAGATGTGATAGAGTTTGTAATACTCTTTTTAAATTGATTTACCAAACTATACAAACGTAGCAGATTTTGTTGATGGGACATCCATTTGCCAGCACCTGAAAGATTTATTTTACTTCACAAAGTTCACATCGGAACAAGAATCTGAAAAAGATGCCTCTCCAATGCACAGAAGCAATTGAGCCGGGCATGGTGGCGCACGCTTGTAATCCCAGCATTAGGGAGGCTGAGACCAGAGGATCCGGGTTCGCAGCCAGCCTCAGCTACTTAGTGAGGCACTCTGCAACTTAGTGAGACTCGGTTTCAAAATAAAGAATAAAAAATAGGGCTGGGGGTATAGCTCAGAGGTAAAATGCCCCTGAGTTCAATCCCCAATACCGCAAAAAAAAAAAAAAAAAAAAAAAAAAAATGCACAGAAGCAAATCTTCATGCCCTGATAAATAACCAGGCACAAAGGTGTGAACAGCAACAAATTTTGCAATGATTTTGAGAATATTAGCAGATTCAAAATCTCTTCCTGTTTGGTGTGTAGACATGCTAAAATAATACAAATATTCAAATTCTAACTCTGAGCAGCAATATGATCCAGTGTGTGGAAAGTGGGTGAACATATTTGGAAGAAAAGAACCTCTTAATTAAATCCACCCAGACCGGGTCCTGTTACCCATCACTTTGAAAGATTCCAAAATAAAGACTTGCTGTCCCTGTTATACCCATGAATAACTTTCCCCTGTGGAGTGTTTTGCATGCAAGTCTCTCTGTACATCTTATGTATCAAGTGCAGGTTCTGAAGATGTAGCCCCCTCTACGAGGATAAGCACTTTTCTTTATTTTCCAATATTAGTCTTAACTTTCAGATAGGCACTTGTGTTTGGTTTTTTCTATGTGGCCTATTTTTTCACCACTATTATTATTATTATTATTATTATTTTTTTTTTTTTTGTGGCACTGGGGATTGAACTCAGGGGCCATTCTACCTCCGAGCTATACTCCCAGCCCTATTTTTTATTCTTTATTTTGAAACCGAGTCTCACTAAGTTGCAGAGTGCCTCACTAGGTAGCTGAGGCTGGCCTCGAACCCGGATCCTCCGGTCTCAGCCTCCCGAATGCTGGGATTACAAGCGTGCGCCACCACGCCCGGCCTATTATTATTATTTTAACATGCATTTATGCGTGCATTTTAGTCTCACATCATAATGTAAATCATGTTAACAGTGGCATAAATGCACACAGCACTTGATGCCCCCCCACCTCCTCATCTTCTCCCTTTCCGATACAGAGTACTGAGACTGACATTAGTATTTTCATATATGTATACATAGTTGATGGTAATTCCATTAATAAACCTCACTCTTCTCCCCTTCCCTTAGATCACCTCCCTGGCTCCACTGTTTCTCCTCTGTTATCTGGAGTCCCTTTGGTATCTCAATTACTCTCTACCTTCCGCATATTAGAGGAAATACATGACCCTTCACATTTTGTCATTGGCTAATCTCATTTAATATAATGTTCTCCTGGTCCTTCCATTTTCTTGCAAATGACATAATTTTGTTCTTCTTTATTGCTGAGTAGAATTCCATTGTGTGGATATCCCATAATTTTGTAATCCATTTATCTGATAATGGACACCTAAGTTGGTTCCATAATTTAACTATTGTCAATTGTGATGCTATGAACATGGGCATGCATATATTACTGTAGTTCTCTGGTTTTGGCCTGTTTGGAAAGATACCTACGAGTGGTATAGCCAGATCATATGGTGGATCTATTCCCAGTTGTCTGAGGAATCTCCACACTGATCTCCATAGCTGCTAAACTAGTTTGCAACACCACCAACAGTGTAGAAGAATTCCTTTTTCCCCATATCTTCACCAACATTTATTGTTATTTGACTTCTTGATGTTTGCCATTCTGATTGGGGTTAGATGGAATCTTAGTGTAATTTTCATTTGCATCTCCCTGATTACTAATGAAGATTTTTTTTCATGTAGTTATTTACCATTTGTATCTCTTCTTTTGTGAATCTATTCAATTCAATTGCCCATTTCTTGATTGGGTTATTTGTTTATTTAGTGTAAAGTGTTTTAAGTTCTTTTTATATTCTAGATATTAATCCTTTATCAGAGAGGTAGCTGGAAAAGATCATCTCCCATTCTGTATCTTCTGTTGGCCTATGTGGTCTGTTTTTGTGTCAATATCATGTTGCTTTTATTACTATAGCTCTGTAGTATAATTTGAAGTCAGGAATTGTGATGCCTCCTGCATGGTTCTTATTGCTGAGAATTGCATCAGCTATTCTGGGTCTTTTGTTTTTCCATATGAAATGTATGACTGGTTTTTCTAGGTCTGCGAAGAATCACATTGGTATTTTGGTAGGGATTGCATCTGTAGATCACTTTTGATAGAATGGACATTTTGATAATATTTATTCTGCCTATCCAAGAGCATTATTTTGATACAAAGATTGAACCTAGGAGTATTCTACCTTTGAGTTGTACCCCCACCCTTTTTATTTTATTTTATTTATTCTTTTCCCATGCTGTCAGTGACTTTATGACTCTTAAATATTGGTGACCTGTGTTCTCAGGGAGCTTCCCAGAAGAAACCATCTTTGTCCCTCTCCTGCCCTTGCACATCAAAGCCACAACATATGCCTTCTCTTGCCCCAATATGTCCTGGGGACAGGGCCCAGACCCTTCCTGGGCCTATTTCTATGAAGTAGCTCCTTCCCTGAGCTACTTTTATTCTGCAACTGGCTCTGGGGCTTTGCTTCTGCTCCAAGAGGGAAAGAGTGGTGGTGGGAGACAGAAAGGAGGCTAGACAGCAAGAAAGGGGAAGCAGCCTTCACAGAAGGGGAGAGCTGAGGACCCCAGGAAGGGAGGAGAAGGGCAGAGATGAGACCTTCAGGGTCAGTGATGAGAGGGCAGGAAGGGACTCCCTCACTAGGAGAAGGTGCTGAAGAAGTGGTACCAGGCCCAATGGCCAGAACTATACTTTTTATTTTGAAACATGGTCTCTATAAGTTGCTGAGGGTATTGCTAAGTTGATGATGTTGGCCTTTAATCCTCCTGTCTCATCCTCCCAAATACTGGGATTACAGGCATGCTAGCCACGTCTGGTTGGCCTCTTATCTTCAAATCATCCATATTTCTCATTCTTTGGTACAGGTCAAACAGGACATTTTCCTCTTCACATTCCAGACTGAAATATCTTCATATTTTTTCAATTTGTTACAAAAATTTCAGAAACAATTTCAATTGTCAGTCTTTTGAGCTTCCCTTCACCCCCATTTTTCTAGGAAAACCAACTATACTAAGCATCTTGGGTGAGGACACAAAACATTATGGGAAGATGAAAAAGCAGTAGAAACTATTTTCAGAATCCTTCTATGGCCTTCATCCTTGCACCAGAGTTTTGGCTGCACGGTAGTTTGAGATGGTGCTTCCAGTCAGTGTACTTACAGGTATTTAACAAGTTCCTGTTATAACCAAGAAAGAAGCAGCCACAGGGATTCAAGGATTCCCAACCCTGAAAGAAGACCCCACCAGAAGATGGCAAACATTTGTCCATCATCTCAGAGCTGCACCCACCTTTGCAGCCCTCAGCCCCATCACCCTGCATCATGGTTCCTGGGCATGAGAGATGATATATATCACAGTGCTCCTCCCTTGTGTATCCAGGAACTTCACAACAGGAAATACAGGATGCAGACACCAAAGAGGAGTCTGTATTCCAGTGTGCAAAGGCTTTACAAGAACATGTGAATCCCCTTCTTAATCAAGTGTAGTATCAGAGCTTTACTGTGGCATCTGGAATAATATATTCACCTTTCAAAAAGTTTAAATGAAGCATTCTATAATCTAACTCCAACTGATTTCTACTTAGAAACCTAAATTTCACTTAAAAACTTTGATGACTTTTGCACTCTCCCTTCTTTATTGTGTTTGTAAACATGACACAAGACGTAGATGCAATTTGTGAGAACTCCAATATTTGAAATCTCAATTTCTTCATCATGTTCTCTTTTTAAGAACAACCCCCATGGTATGAATGACAAAGTTGTATCCATCTTTGTAAGATATTTATTTGTCTTTTATTTTATTTATTGTTTTTCTTTTGCAAAGATAATCTCATGAGCCCCTTCAACATATTGCGCTAGTCAGCTTTGCATCTGTGACCAAAATACCTGACAAGAACAACTTAGAGGAGGAAATGTTTATTCTGACTCTCAGTTTCAGAGGTCTCTGTTAATGGCCATCCAGCTCCATTGTTCTGGGCCTGTGGTGAAGCAGAACATACAGCAGAAGGATGGCAGAAGAAATCTGCTCAGTTCATGGGAGCCAGGAAATAAAGGGAGAGAGAGAGAAAGAGACAGACAGACTGATTGACTAGGGACAGATATAGTTACAGTGCTACATCCCCAGTAGCCTATTTATTCCAGCCAAGTCATACCTGTGTAAGGTTACCACACAATAGTTCATTAAATTTGCTAATCCATCAAATGGATTAAACCAGTAAGCATGTTATCATCCTCTTGATCCAATCATTTCCTGAATGTCCCAACTCTGGACATCCCCCAAATTCCAACTCTTTATCTGTCCATGCCTAACACATGAGTTTTTGGAGATCCAAACCATAACAGGTACTGATCCAGACCCATACCTCCAACAGGTACTGATTTTAGGTAGGCTGGTAGATTGCTCTGAATTGCCCAGGAAGATGTTAACCCGTTCTGCTTTTCTGATATGCCTAGCTATGTTCTCCTGGTCTCCTTCTAACTGTTCATTGAGAAGCAGTATTTGCTTGATGTGGATATCATACCAGCATGGTACAGACCTAACTGTCCCTCTTATAATGACATGAAGAGTCACTCATAGGGGCAATAATCACTGTCCTGATGCCAGTCCTGGGGAAGGAAAAGAAACAAAGAGTTTTGGCCATGATGAAAGCATGGCCCATTGCAAGGCCTGCATCTATAAAGGGAATGACAACAGTTCAGAATACAATTATGAAATTCATAGTGAGTTGGCTTGCTCTATTGGAGTATCTGTACCCCAGATGCTCCATGCTTTGTGGTAGCTACTCTTTATCTGACACTCGCTACAAGTGGCCATGCTGCTAAGCTGATGAAGGATATTGCTTAGTTTTATATTTCATGTAATCCTAATAAGTTGCTTCTGTTTTACAGAAGAAATTGAGGTTTAAAGAGGCCAAGAAACCTAGCCCATATCACATAAGTAGTAAAGATGAAGCCAACTTTCAAAGTCAGTTCTATCTGTCCATTAAATGTCTGAACATAAATCACTAGATAATACCTTACCCACTGTTGAAGGCATGACAACTGAGAAAAATATTCTCTGATGGAGGAGCTTGTGCAACTTGGGCTGGTATTGAGAAAATTCTACTCTAGCAGGGAAGTGGACTGCTAAGCTAAACTAAAATGCAGATTCAAATCTACTTTGGATTCGGCCAGCATGTTGATCTTCCTAGTTAGGTGTAGAGAGCATGGGATTGCCCAGAACACATTTCTAAGGAGCTACATCCTCACCAGCTATGTTCACACTCTTCCTGTCAGTGGCTCAAAAATCTTGTGGAGTGATTGTGATTGTTTTAGCAGTGGGATAGACTGGTTTTCTGGCCTCAGACATCTTGTGATGATTCTGTCAACCAAATCAGAAGGACTAAAATTTGAGAGACTAATGAGTGTGAAGCTGGAACTCTATTTCCTTCCAATGTCTGCACATGGACTTCCAGGTTCTGTATCCTCTACACAATGTTTTGGGGGAGCTTTTGACACCTACACATGCTCATTCCTTGCCTTCACCATCACGACTTCCACACTGCCATTAAGGATATTCACTTCAGCCCCAGCTCCCCAAATACACAGCTCTTCACAGACTGACCTTAAGGCCCCTTCATAGGTTTCTCAATTCTCCCTGAATACCTTACATTTTGCTGAAATTCAAGTTACAGTTTTCTCTAATAAAAATCATGTTGCCCCTCCCCAAACATAGACTCTTGGGACCTGTGCAATATGATGGTCTGTGATTTCCTGTGGCTCTCTGGAGTCCATCAGCATGGGGGGGTGAATCTGTTACCCAGTGCTTTTCACATACAGAGGTCAATTGAAAGAATGGATTATACATTTTAGTCATCAGTCCTCTGATTTCATCCTTGAGTGGCTTCCAAATTCTCTGGGAGCTGCTCTCCTATCTTCATGATTTATACACATTTATTCTGCCAATTTGGCTTAGAACATCCTGAGTATTGATCACTGTTTTATATAGTATTTTAAACCTATCAATTTCAGAAAACAATTTGAGAGTGAGAATCTGATTACCATCAACATATATCTTTTAAGCTCTCATTACATGCCAAGCTCTGTGCTAGGTGCTGGGCATGCAAAGGGGCTTAAGATGGAGTCTCTGCCTTCCCTGGATGTACAGAAGCATTAAGGAGAAAAATAAATTACATTGCCACACATCCCACACTTATATACGCAATTATCGGAGCTCAGAAGTGCCAAGCTCCTGAAGAGTGCCCGGGAATACATGTGGAGGAGGGACCTGGATGAACCACAAAGGCGACAGCTATATCTAAGTCACTTTGTCTCTCAGCTATTAGAGTCCAGTATTCCATAATAAAACTTGAATAAATTTAAGAAGATGGGAAGAAAAACAGTAGAAATGGAGGAACCTGCAGAGCAGCAAAAATACTAGAAGCCATGTCCCAAAGGAACACATCTAATTGAATTTTAAGCACTAATAAATAATAAATGTATATAAGAGATTTCCCTGGTCAGTGATATGATATAAATGTGAAGAGAAAGAGTTGGTAGAGATGGCACAGTACTAGCACCTCCAACTTGTTTATTTAAAGTTCAAGGCAGTTGTGTCTTTATTTGCTAGTCACTTCATTTTGACATTTTTTTTTGGTTAACTAATAAAGACTACATTTAAAAATGTGCTATCAAATATATTGGCCATGATTTTGTTAATAGTTGTCTCATTTATTCTCTGGCATGGATATTAACTTAGTAGTTGGACATTATTAAGAACTTTGTATGCTCAGGATATTGCTGCCAATAGGATAGAGGGCCTTGTCAAGACACAACTTGTTGGGTGCCACCTGCAGAACTTCTGATCCAGTGGCTCTGAGGTGGGATAAAAATTTGCATTTCTGATAAAAACCCAGGTGATATTGGGGCTACTGTTTGGAACCTCACTTTGAGCACCACTGAGTAAATTTTAAATGGACTCATGAATGTGAGGAGCTTTGCACAATGCTAGAACAACCAGGGCTGCAATTATTACTAAAGGTAGGTGCACTTGGGCCCCTGGTGAAAATGTCAGAGAACACCAGCTCTCAGAGCTTCCTTTCTCTGGAGCTTTGTACATAAAAGGGAAAACAAGTGTAATAAGTCAGCGTTTTTTAAAATAAGCTAAATACTCAGTGGAGAAGATGAGATTTCCTTGTAGTTATAGCCCAAGATAGTTACCTATGCACACTCATTAAGAATATTTAGTTTAGAGCCCTGGTAGTAGACAAGAAAGCTGGAGGAAGAGCTTGGAGAGTGGCTAATGCCTGAAGAAAAATACTCTAGGCCAAAGTCTCAGGTATTTATTTGGCTCCAATCAGATAGAAAGATTCCAAGCCTGACAGGGACCTCAAGGAGTAAAAGAATTTCTCTAGTATTAAAATAATGATTAAAAAAAATTTAAAGGTTCAAGCAAAGTCAATGTCTCTGATCAATAGTGAGTATTCATGTAGGAAAGCCCTTTCCCTCTGTCTGTCACCCAAGGAGCCACTGCTGCCACAGCAGTTCCCCACGAAAGAGTAGTTGAATGCTGCCACCGTATCTAGCATCCTAGACTTGTCATGAAAAAGTTTCTTGATTTAGTGTCTCAAAGTTTACAGACATTAATTCACAAGCTTACAGACAAATAGAATAGTGCCCTCCCAAAGCTATTCCAGGAACAGAGAAAGAATCAGAATAGAGGTAGATGTATTTTGAACTGAACCCTTTATGTCATAGGTGTTTTATTGGATAGAAAGAGAGATGTGTTTACAAAACTCTCTCCAGGAGAATCATGAACTCCTAATACCCTCTTATCTGATTGTAATTTAGAGTATCAAGCATCTGCTGGGCACATTCTGCATGCAGTAAATTAAGAAAGCTTTAAAAGTAGAATGTGGACATCTGCTATGACTGGTAAGATAGATGCATGGAGAGGTGCATAATGAAAGACTACATGCAGATGGGCATAGAGGCAATGGTGCCATGTTTCTGATGTGTCAGGAAAAGAAGTGTTATGAGTTTTTCTCCCAGAAGTGATTTTGACTTCACAATGACTAAGCTAAAGTCTTGTCCAATCTTCCCCCTTTTGTGACACTAAATAAGATAGGGCCAGAGTTCCAATAACAGACTAGAGAACAGTGGAAAGGATGAAAAAGGGCTGGTGAGCATGGGTGAGCCACAGCTAACTATATGTCTACCTTCAGAGAGCATGAAGGAATTCAAATGTAGGGGATAAAAAGGAAAACACCATGTAGGCAGAGACAGCCACAATGTGCATCCACTTTGCTCCTCCAGGATGGACTCTTCCTTCCTTGCATTTCCATGCTGGGAATTCCTGGACCTCCTTCTTCAACTAGTGCATGCTGCTATGAGGTATTAGATACTATTTCAGACATTGCATCTACATAACTTCTCTATGTTAGGGAGGACTTAAAGTATGTGTGAGAAAAGCATCCTAAACTGCTTCAATGAACAGATCATCTAAAGGGATATCTGGGCTTTCTGGACAAGCTCAGCTTGGAGGCCAATCCCTGGACCCCTCCCATGAAGCTGGCTGCCCCTACACTGTGCACTGCTGGTAGAGGTATACATGTGCAAGCTCACTTCTGGTCACTTACAGCTGATGATGAAATGCCAGGAACACAGCAGGCTTATAGGTGCTCTTGCATGAATGACTTGGAATCATAAAATGAATTCTAGTTTATTTATAAGGCAGCTCATAGAAGAGCAGAGAGCTCCCTCTGATACTTCTGCAAGTCTCCTTAAAGAAACCTCTTTTACAGATAAGTTTAAACAAAGCATCTTATAATGCCAAACTCAGGATAGACAGAAATAACTTGTAATCTAGAACAAGGGACAATTCTCAGTATACATCAGGGACAGACACCATACAAGGGCTCAATCTGATATTGGGGACCTTGAAACAATCCTTTGTGCAGGAATTCTCCTTTCTACAGCTCACTCTGTGCTGCTGAAAGGTCCAAGAAACTTACCCCTTAATGGTCTGCAACAGCAAACCACTCCACCCAGCTCAGTCCAGGCTAGTTTCATTCTGAGATGTATCTGGGCAGTGGGAGCTGACTGGAAAGTCCTTGGATCTTGTTTATCTTTCTTGGGTGAGGATTCTAATCTTCAGCTCATTCGTCTTCATAAGTGCCCCTCCTCTCTTGTTCCACATAATGTGTTGGAGTTCACTTTTTGAGATGGATTTGTCACTTAATGAATAATATCTGAAACATTTAGGTGACAACTCAATAAATGGCTTTGTCAATTTTGTGTAATGGAAAGCCAAATTATCAGGTAAGAAAATGCAAAATCTTTCTTTGTCTGACATCACAGAGAGGTTTTAAAAATAACTGCATAGTTACACATATTTGAGGGATTTAAGTTTGCAAAATCAGTAGATATGTATTATAGAATTTATTTTCTGTAAACTTTGAACCTTATATTGCCTTATTTAAATGTACGAATGTGAATGAAAACTCTATTGTTAGAATGAGATCCTAACATTTAGGCTAGAGTTGATTTATTAACATATACATATGTATGTGTGAATATATGAATACATATATATTAATACTTAAAGATACATATGTACCTATTTAAAGATTTAAATTATATGAATTTGTTTCATAAATATATTTGTATATATCTTTAACTAAATTTAAATAGTATATATGTTCTATGTGTATACATATATGTATCACTAAACCTAAGTTCATTTTATTTTTATTTCTCCTTGACTATAAACCTAATCTTTCAATTTTTCTGCCTTTTGTAGAATTATTAGGAAATTTGGAAAATTTGGGACCTATTTATTTTGTACTGAAATGTTATTTCAGAATAGATTTCACAATAATGATAACAATTTGCTGCAATTGCAATGTTATTAATTGTCAGTGTCTGCCTGGAATGCAGAAAACCCAGGGGGCCAACACAGTATTGGTATTTGCCCCAGCTCTGTGTTGACCTGTGGACTTTGACTACAGTTTGGAATTGTTGTATAAGAAAGAGATAACTAAGCTGGACACTAACATTTTGCAATGGGAATTACATCAACACCTTTGATAAGGGACACTAAAACTTCATGAATTAATTCCTGTCCATGTGAAATTTATTTCTATAAGGACCTGTAGAAGTTAGTCTATTGTGAACAAG
The DNA here is from genome assembly GCA_004027655.1 of Graphiurus murinus. Lineage (NCBI taxonomy): Eukaryota > Metazoa > Chordata > Mammalia > Rodentia > Gliridae > Graphiurus > Graphiurus murinus. The sequence goes on along the minus strand of PVLC010004613.1, from coordinate 64,872 downwards.
AGGAACTATTTGATGGGATTGCCAAGAGGTTGTTTCTTTTTTTTGTTTTGCTTTTTCCTTGAATCTACCTTTCAAGCCTCTTAGAAATAATGGCATTAGTTAACCCTATTAAGTGTTTGCTATGAGTCACGATTGTGCTAAATACTTTTTAAACTCAACCCTGCAAAGGAGAGATTATCCCTGAGTAAAGGAGAGGTGACAGAGCTCCTGGGGTTAATCAGGAGCCCAGCTCCAGGATGAGTATCAGGGCAGAGATTTCAAAAGGAGGTCTCTGAACCCAAGGACCTGTCCTCCAGCTACACAAGACAGACACAATCATAATAAACGGTACAGTGCAAATACAGATATGCTAGCAATATTGCCTTATAATTCTTGGAGACAATCATAATTCTTTGCTTCCTCTAATCAGCATGACCCCAGAGGAAGGCGCACACTAAGATCTGTTGATTGTATTGGTCTGGTGTTCAATGACTTGTGTGATTTCTTTATTTAAACAAGAAAATAGAAAGCAAAAAAAAATAAATTAATGCATTTTAGACATTAATTTAGCACTACTTATCAGAGTGCTTGGTGGACTCGATACTAATAAGCATAGTGGACTCTGAATCAAATGTTTTCCAGTTTGAGCTATGCTTATTTTTCCAACAATACAGGAACCTGAGACTGTACCCCATGGATTTAGATAAGAAGATGATGGGGGGAAGGAGGATTTTCTATTCAAACTGGAGCAGGATTATATTGTTTCATTTGAATCTCTTTTAATTTAAGTGTACTTAATGAAACTCTCCTTTATGAGCGGATTTGGAGCATGAACCTTGGATTTAGATAAATCTGAGTTTGAATCTCTACTTCTTACTAATTATGTCAACCTGAGTAGCATTTTATATTTATGATTTTTAGAGTTCACATCTGTAAAGTGTTTATAAAGACTACATCAGAGTAATGTAAGAATCCATTGAGGTATCTTTGTAGACACACAATGTCTCTGACATATAAGAAGTACTCAAATGAGTAAGCAATATTTGAATCCTTAATTGGAAAATAAAAACAAAAAAACCTGAATTCTGAACAAGACTTTATCAAAATCTCAAAAGACATCTTTCTTCCCCGGAATTTAAGATGCCACATATCTTCAAAATAGCCCTACTTATGGGTGTGGTGGCACCTATAATCCCAGCACTTGGGAGGCTGACACAGGAGGATAAAAGATTCATGGCCAACCTCAGCAATTTAGTTAGGCCTTCCAAAACGTAGCTGAGACCCTGTTTCAAAATTTTAAAAAATTAAATAAAATAGGACTGGAGGTATAGCTCAGAGGTAACATGCCCCCCTTCCGCCACACCTGTAATCCCAGTCCTTAGGGGGCTGAAACAGGAGGACTGCAGGTTTCAGGCCAGCTTCGGCAACTTACAAAGCCTTCTGCATCTTAGCAAGACCCTGTTTCAAAATAAAAAATAAATAAATAAAAGATGAAATGGCTGGGGGTATATCTTGGGAGTAGAATGCCCGAGGTTCATCCTCAGTACTTCCTCCCCTCAACTAGCCCTGCTTATGCTCACAGGTGTATTTTTCCATGCTGGTGGCAATTGACAATCCCAGAGGCCATGGCATGTAGGTGCCTGCTGGTAAGAAAAAAGGCAGGGACTCAATGGCTCTTGAAAGGCTGGGTTTTTTTACTGTCTGTATGGTGCAGCTCATCCTGCTCCCAGGATGGATGAAGCATCTGCCATTCTATAGACATGAGTTACAAAGTAATATGACAGAAAATTTAAGTGGGTCTGGGAACAGGGTCAATCCTGGGGCAGGGGGTTAGGGATTGAACACTGAGAAGATTTTAAGCCAGGGGCATTTTGTTCTATGTCAGTTCCCAAACAGCATAGCTTTAAAATGAGAGTTAGGACTTAGGACTTGGTGAAGATGATGTTATTGTTAGGCATCTTGCTGGAGGCCTGGAATCTGAGGACAACTTGTTTATCAGCGTCTTTACTTGTAATGCTAGGTAACACCAGAGCCACTGTGCTTCATTCAGAATGGACTTGCCAGCCAGTTGAGAGTCAAAATAGTGACTTTTGACTGATTTCCAGAAGCACAGCTTCTTTTATGACTAGTTTTATACTCGTTCTTCTCCTCCTTCACTAAATAAAGTTATTATCCAGCCAAGATTCCCATATAAGCAAACTTATTGTTACTAAGTGGCTCAGCTAGCAGGAAGTATTAGACCAAAATGTAGAAGATAGATCCCAAAGCAGGAAGCAGGTGGGAGAGGAGCCAGGGAAGTAACAGATTATGGAACTAGAAAGTAACAGGGATAGGGCTCAAGAAAAATTTGGAAGAGCTGGAAAGACAGCCTGGACAATTTAGAGAGATCCCATTTCAAAATAAAAAATAAAGAGGGTTGGAGTATAGCTCAGAGATAGAGCACCCCCCTCCCCCCGGGTTCAAGCCTCAATATAAAAATAATAATAATAAGATCTGGGAAACATTGAAATCATCAAATTTAGAATCATCTCTGTTTTGGTCAGTATTCTTATGCTATAACCTAAAGATATAACAATGTATTTTATAAGAAAGATTTTTTTTTTTTTTATGATTTGGGTTCAGTCCAGGGACCAAGGATCTTAGGTCATGGCAGCAGGAAGTGGAAAGAGGGAGAGAACATGGACTATACTCCTCACATCATGGAAGCCAGAAGCAAGACAGAGGCCAGGGGAGAAGGAAAAACATAATCTCCATGGTCACACTCATGAGGATCACCCCCTCAGCCACACCCCACCAGCCCACCAGGTCCCACCTAGGTAAACCCATTACAATGGAGTTATCCACTGCTGAGATCACAACTCTCATGTCTCTACTCATCAGCCCTGAATGTTAATAAATCAGCTCTTTAGGGGACATTTTATATCTAAATATAACAATCTCTTTCTGGTGAGGCCTGAATAACTTTTTAAGAGAGGTACAAAAAACAATTAACTCAGGATTTGAAATTAGCAATCTGTACCCCAGTCCTAACCCTGAACCTTATTGTAACACAAACTTCCAAAGCCACTCAGTCAGTCTCTCCGAGATTCTAAGGTTGCATTTCATTCAACTGCACAGATCCAATGCAAACTCACAGCAGTTATGCAATGAATGTTGGCTTTCAATAATTAAATGCTATGTCATTTTCAATAAGCAGAGGGTATTTTGACATGTCACAAGATTTAGTGGTAGAAAAATGCATAGAAAATCATTTAACTAACCGGGCGTGGTGGTGCATGCTTGTAATCCCAGCATTTGGGAGGCTGAGACTGGAGGATCCGTGTTTGCAGCCAGCCTCAGCTGCTTAGTGAGGCACTCCGCAACTTAGTGAGACCCTGTTTTAAAAAAAAAGAATAAAAAATAGGTCTGAGGGTGTAGCTTGGAGGTAGAATGCCCCTGGGTTCCATCCTCAGACCACAAAAAAAAAAAAAAAAAAAAAAAAAAAGAATCATTTACCTGTCCATAAAGTAACAGAAATGTCATCAATTTGACTGAAACACAGGACTTGTCTTGAAAACATAAGAGATCAGTCTGGGTAGGTTTATTGGCCAGTGCATCTCCTGAGCTTGCTCAGGAAAATATCTTGCTCATACCTGTTCTTTCAGTGTGACCAGTAATCCAGCCACTTTTCACTATCAAAGTTGTCTTAATTTAGATACAAAATTATATGATCAATGTTCTGCTATAGGCCATCAATTCAGATTGAGCAAATTATAATTAACTAATAGAGTTGAATATAGTACCGCAAAGAAAAAGAAAAAAAAAAGAGGATGGATAAAGACATCCATTGGTATTTGATGATTCTCACTATGATGTTAATTCACTAGATGGTAAACATTTCTCTAAGGTTAAAAAGTATAAGCATGCTGGGTTCAATAACTAGTACTTAAAAAAAGAAAAAAATGTTTAAGCATGATGAAAGAGCTACTAATAGATGAAATTTGATTGGAAGCCTCCAATAGTCATGTAAGTTCTTGGTCTTTAGGAATTTGCATAATATCAGAATTAGCCATAGTACAGTAAGCATAGAAACTCCATTCCTAAGAAATTCCTGCAGGAAGCTTGTGAAGATATAAAGGAAGCTGAAATGCCTCCATTATATTTTTTATTTTTATTTTTGGTACTAGGGATTGAACATGGACATTCCACCTCTGAGCTCAGCCCTTTTATTAATTAACTAATTAATTTATTTACTTTCTCATTCATTTATTTATTGAAACAGTGTCTCTCTATGTTGCCAAGACTGGCCCTAAACCTGTGATCCTGTCTCAGCTTCCTGAGTAGTGGAATATAGGCATATGCTATCATGCCCGAGTTCAATAAATTTTTAGTATAGGCAAAATTGGTGCATTTGGGAGGAAAAGACTTCATAGAATGCAAATCAGCAAGCGAAAGAAAATTGTAATTGGTTTTAAATGTTCACAAGAAAGGACTCAGCCTTCTATTCAATGAAAATATAATTAGAGGCTGTAAAATCAAACCCTCTTCTTTTTGACCTATGAAGAGAAGGGGAGCACAGTTTGCTGGAGCTTCTTTCATTTTGGATTTCTGACTTCCAGAACCATGAGAGAACAATTTTCTTTTGTCTGAACACACCCAATTTGTGGTAATTTGTTATGACAACCCTGGGAACCTACATCCTTTGTGAATTCACTGATTTGAGGCATATGCTATGGCTCCACTTGTGACTTTGAGCTTCTTAGCCATAGTGTTGGAAGCAGCACAGGTACAAACCTTCTTATATTCCTCACAGTGCCACCTCACTCTGGTCCAGTACATTGGCAACTGGCAGAACATTTTCATATGTCTCTATCTTTAATCCTTTGCTCATAGTGATACCTTCACCTGGAATTCTTCGATTCATGTACTATACTGCCCCCCAACAAACACACCTGAATCTCTGAAAATTCCTTCTCACATTTTAAGATGCAGTTAAAATATAATCCCAGGCCCACAACCACATTCTCATGATTCAATTAATCCAAGCAAAAGTTATCTCTTGTGCATCCCGGTTTCTTCTCCACTGTGGTTGGGCATCTGCTAGAACGTGGAGTAATTTTTCTTCTCTGTCTTTTGTTATAATTCCTCCAATGGTTGCTCCATGGAAGCTAGTCTTATCCATGCAACTAAGCATTGTTGCTGTGAAAAATCAAGTCCAACCTAATTCTTTTTCTCTGTCTATCCTCTTTGCCTTGTACACGATAAATGTTCAATAGTAATGTGTTGACTGTTTGCCTGGCTGCCTCATTCCACAGTGATAAAACTGAAATATTCTTTAAAATTACTTTTCCATCATTATAAATTTCACTTGAAAGCCATGCAATTGATGCATTTTCTGGGAATTATCTTCTGCCCATAGCTCATTAAAGCTGTCCTCATGCAGCACAAATATGCATAGGAACAGAGATGCATTAGCTCCCAAGTGAGAAAGTGATCCATGCATATGGCCTGACATGAACGAAATAGTTCCAGCAATGTACCTCTTTTAATGACCCCACTCAAAGTTCCATAGACTGCAGGAATGTGATAAACTAGCAGATTTGTAGAAGACAGTCCCCAAATGTCAGAGGAAAGAGGAAGGTGCAGCCCTTCATAAGTTTGTTCTCCAAAAACAATTTTCAAGGATTGACCACATAATATTGCTCCTAGGATATGCTCTTTGTACATGACAAAGACCATCAGAAAGGCTTTTCAAATCATTAGTCATTGAATTGATAATGCTGTAGAGGAAATCAAGATTGTGAATAGGATATGGAGTGTCTGGGGAAAAGGGCTGGAGAAATACAAAATGATATTACAATGCTTCAGTTGGGAGCTTGGCCATGTGATGCCTTCTCTCATCATACAACATCTGAAGAATATGAAACAATACTTAATGTTTAAAAATACAAATTAATGCTAGGCACACACCTGTAACTTCAGTACTTGGGAGTCTGAGACAAGAGGCTCTCAGTTTGGAGACCAACCTCAGCAAGTTATTAAGACTCTTAGCAATCTAGTGATAACCTGTTTCAAAGCAAAAAAAAAAAAAAAAAAAAAAATCTCCTGGGTTCAATCCTCAGTATTAAGAAACAAAACAAAACAAAAACAACCAACCAAACAAAACAACACAAGTTCAAACGGAGGCCAGTTGTGTACTGTGTTATCGGAAGAAATTATCCTTTAGTTGAAATGTGGTACTCCTAGAGCATATGAGCCTGTGGCTAGGATGGAGGTGTGCCTCAGTGGAAGGGTATTTGTCTAGAATTTATAAGGCCCTGGATTCCATCCCCGAACCACAAAAGAAAAGAGATCTTCTAGACAAAATGTAACATTTTAGCAAAGAAGATTTGATGACGGTTCCCTCCTAAGACTCATATGCTGCCTCCGATGATGTGAATATCCATTGGTGATCACTTGACATTTCATATAGTTTGATTATTAAAATAAGATTAATGATTTTTAAAGCAATTTTAAATGGATATATCAATATCGAGAAATATTCCCAACCACTATAGCCAAATAAGATTTATAACAGAAGATATTTTGGATGAGACAGGGTAAATTAAAAATATTAGCTCATTTGTAGGTAGAGAAAAAAGCTATATGCTAAAATTAAAACCCTACCCAATGCAAAGCACATGGAATTCTTTGCCTGAATCAAGGTAAATATAATATATATCATATGTATAAACATATACATATACACAAATGGAGTACAATTTTCACATCCTAAGTAATTTTGACAAATGACTATATTTGCCAAAGAATTATTCCCTTTCATTGTATCATTTTGAAAATATGTTTAAAGATATACTTTTATATTATTTTTTCTGTGATGGAATCTCAAATTTTATAATAAAATCAGGAAGGGCACGGTGATTAATATATCAGTCAGTCTTTCATGGCAATTTGAAAATGAAATAATCATTCTGAAAAGTGATACACATCAATACTAAGATTCAAGAGTGCCATAGTTGTCTGGGAAATCAGTTCATGTAATAACTGAAGAGGATATGGATTTTTTGTGTTGAGACTCATTAAAATATAGAAATCTCTAAAATATAAATATCCTCCTTGCAGAAAACCTCCAGTGAGGTTCTCCCTGCCAAACTCCCAACAATCACCCAGTAGCATTTATCATTCCTATATCTCTCCACTATTGCCCTATGAAGAGGATATCTCGTTCTATTTTAGTGATTTTGTTGTTGTTGTTGTCTCTCTCTCCAAAAGAGAATGAGCTTTGGGAGCAGACAGAAACTTTACCTATGTAAAAATATCAATAATGATTGATGATAATGATGCTGTGAAGTAGCAGCAGCAGCAGAGCACCCCTACTCTTTGCACAAATCTGCTTTATTACATCCAGAGCCCCCAGCATCCGGAAGCATCCAGCATCTCCTCCCTGGGAAATGATCCACCTGCCTGCTGCCTGCTGCAGTTCTCGCTTGGGAGCTGCAAACAAGATGCTATTTCTACACTAACATCTCCTTCTGCTTTGGCTGTCATAAAAGGACACTGTTCAGGCACTGGTCTTTTTACACTTGAATAAAGAACAATTGTTGTCTTTGGAGTTGGAGGGTTGCAGGACTGACCCAAGCAGGGTTTCCTAAATGAATGGGGCAGAAAATCATGGAAATGATGGATGAGCACAATTGTTAGGTTCATTATAATTATTGTGTCTTCTTGCTACTAATTAATAACCCACCTCATTCTTAGTAAGAGCAAGATATCTTTTTTTAAAGGCATATAGCTGGGCGTGATGGTGAACATTTGTAATCCCAGTACTTGGGAGGCTGAGACAGGAGGATTGCAGGTTCTCGGCCAGCTACTTAGTGAGGCCCTCTGCAAGTTAGTGAGACCCTGTACCAAAATAATGAATAAAAAGTAGGACTGGGGTGTAGCTTGGAGGTAGAATGCCTCTGGGTTCAATCCCCAGTATGGAAAAAAAGTAAAATTAAAAAGTATATATAGCCGGCACATGCATATAATCCCAGGATTTGGGAAATTGGGGCAGGCAGGAGGATCTCATATTTGAGGCCAGCGTGTGGTAACTTAGTATGGCCTAGTTTCAAAATTAAAAATAAAATTTAAAAAAAGGCTTGGGGGTGCAGCTCAGTGGTAGAGTGCTCCTGGGTTCAATCTTCAGTAACACACACACACACACACACACACACACACACACACACACACACTAAAAATATAAAATAAATCAATGAGAGAATAGTAGAAAGGATGAAATAATTGTGTACATATGGAGGCTAATGCAATGAATAATCCTGAATATCCAGTGGGTTTCCTATGATAAGTGTCATCTTTGGTAACATTGTCATTGCATGTGAAGTAAGAACAACACTTAGCAAACTGAAGACATGAAGTTGGAAATAATAGCACTGTATTCCCTGATTCCCTGATTCCCTTTGACTTCTAAGTAACACTCAGATTTTCAAACTGGTTTTATGCTTTGCAGGTCATTCAAAAGAGACTAGAGTTTTGGATTTTTTTTTTTTTTTATGGAAGATAGCATGAGATTTTCCCAAAAAACATTCATTCTGGAAAGAGAGGTGACTGTATTATTCAGCAAATGGTCTAGAACACCTATACAAAGAGGAAGCAGGAGAACACAGGAAGCTGATGGCAAAACATGACCATGTGAGATGATAAAAAAAGCCCTCCTTTAAAAGTTCTACCTGAATAGAAATTGTGGTGTTTGTGTGTGTATGACTGCTTAAACTGGGGCATTCTACCTCCTAGGTTCTACCTCTTAGCTACACCAACATCCATTTTTGTTTTGGTTTTGAAACAGGGTTTCTGTAGGTTACTTAGATTCTCAATAAATTGCTGAGGCTGTCCTTGAACCTGTGATCCTCCTGTTTCAGTCTCCCAAGTACTGGGATTACAGCAGGCATGTGCCACCATGCCCAGCTAAAGTTTTTGCTTTTTTTTTTTTTTTTTTTTTTTTTTTTGGTGCAGGGGATTGAACCCAGAGGCATTCTGCTTATCGGATAGAGTATACTATTCACATGGAGTTCATAGGCCAGCCCAAGATGGAAGATAGTTTGTTAATTTAAGAGCTTAGGCTCCTGTGGGGTGAACTGGAATGAGGCCATATCTAGTTTGAGGTGGGAGAAACCTGACTTGCCACCTCTGCCTGTCCCTGTGCTGCTTGGCAACTCACTCAGAAGCTGGACACAGAGCAGAAGATTAGAAGGCTGAGGCCACCCGAGGCACCTTTGCTACTTTCCTTGTATCTGTCATTGTGGTTGCCTCTCTTGTGCTGTGTCTGCTTTGAATGTATACTTGAATAGGTGTGTTCAAGTGTGAATTTGGAACACAATGGATGTGTTCCAAACTATGCGCGTTTGGGACACATCCATTCTTTTTCTTGAGAGGGTTTGCTTTGTGCTAAAAGGCCACATTGAGCATCAATAACACCGACCTCATAGGAACCTCAGGAGACTCTTCTCTCCCGAAGGTGGTGCTGCTAGGAGACACTAGGGACCTTCTTGCTTAAGGTGTTTTGGTTGGAAACATGTAAATCCACTGTCTGTTTGGGGAATGTGAGTTCTTAGATGAGCCCTGTGCTAAATACCATGCAATGTCTTGCACAGACATCTTTATCCCATCAGGCACAGAAATGGTCATAAATAAAGCTCCCACTGTGTGTAGTGTTGCCATCTGGAATCCCTTAAGGGAGGATGGTATCTTTCCAGTGCAGTCCATCAGAGCTCATTTGCCTCATTCTTTAGTGTCAATTTCACCTTCTGCTTCTGTTGAAGTCCAAATTAATAGCAGGGCCCCTCTGGTCACTCTGATTGTGGCAAGAATGACTTATTGGCTACACTAATGGGGTCATTATCCCCCCACATGTTCACAAGGTGCAAACTGCCTCTCGAACATCATCTCTTCTATCCTAATCAATCACTACCCTTCATCTCAGCCATTCTTAGAACCCAATAAATTGTATCTAAAAAGGGGCTTTGTGCCTGTGCTGTTCTGGAAGCTTTCCTAAGTGAAAGCATGGGTATAGAGAGCAATGTGCCTGAGAGAGATTATAACAAGCCAAGGAAGAGAGGGCCCCTCTGGCAAGGTTTCACAATGCAGCGAATGAAACTAATTCATGGGTAAAGATTTGGACATGAAATTGGAGCTGGTGTAGTATGTGTGTTTCCACTGCTTTATCTAGGTGACAGAGGGCTGGTCTGGGAGCTGGGGACCTGTCTCTTGTTCCAACTTCCCTGACTGGACTACACAAAATTAATGGGCCTTCACATTTCCATTTGCAGTGGGAGAATGATAAAAAGAATGGAATCAGTCAGTGAGGTTTGGGGTCAGTACAAAGTCAAACATCCAAGCGGATGATCCATTGCCACAAGGAGACAAACTGCAAAGTTCTATGCGTGTCAGGTGTTGGCAGCCTGCTCTCTGCTCCCACCACACAGGCTCAGCTCATGGTCCTTACCAACTCTGTGATTTTAAAGAAGTTGCTTAATCTTTTCAAAGCTGAGTTTCCAAACCTGGTGGCACATGCCTGTGATCCCAGTATTTAGGAGACCAAGATAGGAGGATTGCAGGTTCAAGGCCAGCCTCTGCAAAATATTTTTAATGAAAAAAAGGAGGGGTTGGGGTGTAGCTCAATAGTAGGGAGCTCCTGGGTTCAATCCTCAGTCACATACACACACACACACACACACACACACACACACACACGATTATTGACCACATAAATTTAATACTTTCACCTTTATTACTTGAGCCTTGTACATGGCAAGGGTCTAAACAATGCCATTGTTTTTTTATTCATTTACATAGAACTGGAGGTACCTTGTACCAGGGCAGCCCAACATCACCATGTTTGCAACCCAGTTGAGCGCTCCAGTCTGCACAACCACAGATGGGCATTTTTAAGAACCACATTGACATCTGACTGAACTAGACAGTGAAGCAAACTATTTGCATCTGTGGACACCGTATGTGTCACGTTAGAGATGTCATACACTGATTTGGCTCTCGGAGAGAGTTAAATTTTACCGTACAGAAAAAAGAAAAGTTGGGCAGCCCTCAGAATGATTTATGAATGAGCCTCTGATGCATAAAATCTCATTTTCCTAGTGCATTTGTCAAAAGTTCCCGGTGTATGTCTCGGATAGGACTTTGTTGTCATAACCCCCTCAGCCTCCCATGTGAGAAGAGAATTTTTACTGAAACTTTCTTTTGACAGGTCCTGGGATGATCATATTTGACTGATGGGCTGATGTTCTTCCTTTAACTCCTGCACTATGAACTTGATATCATGTTTTACTTCCCTGCATATTTAATGCCCGGGTCTTCCTTCATGTACAGATGAAGAGAAGCCATAAAACTTAGCCCCGTCAGCCAATTAGGATTCATCTGACAAGCGACACTTTGTCTTTTGTGTGCTAACTTGGGAATGGAGAAAAGACAGCATCTTGTTTTCCTTACTAAAAATACACCCCCATAGAATAGACATTGCATACACTTCTGCTGGCTTAAGCATAATATGGATTTATTATATGAAGAGGATAGATGAGAGATTTTTTTAACATGCTGCAAGGCCTTTGAAATTATTTACAGCCCTCATTATCATTAGGAAGCAGGCGTTATCAGATCTATCTCCCTGATTTTTATGGTGAAACTACTTTCAGATTCATAATTCTTAAGCATTGCCTGTGCCTGTATTGACACTACACAGGGAAGAGTGATGCCTGATGGGTGTTCCATTGCCATCCCAAAAGCATATTTGGAGAGCTGAGAAAATGTTTTTTAACAGGGTATGGAAATTGGGTCCTGAACAAAGTGAGTACGGCTCAGAAGACTCCTCGGAGTGCAATGACCACGGATTTATATTGTGTGAACATTTAACTCAAGAAATTCAAATCCTCACCTTTGGGGTCATCTAAATGTAACTCTTCTAATAGAAAAGAAATCCAGTAAGTATTCCCCCAGGACCAACAACTCCATGAACTGTTGGCAGAGTTAATAAAGCTGTCAGGATTTCTTTGGGATAGTGCATGTCTCACTGTATGTCATTTAATTGCAAAGTGTAAATATGCATATGGCGCTTCAAGAAGACTAAATACATTAGTCTCTAGGGCCTCAGCCTCTGTTTCTGATCTCATTCATCAATTCTGATTAAATTAAGGAGAGCACATTGATACAAAACTATGTAAAATTTATGTAGTTTTCAAGGAGAAAGACTTGCATTGTTTGTACAGCACAAGTATCCAGGGAGAAATATACGTTTTTCTAATATGCAGCTTTGAATAATATAAAATGTTCTGTAAATAAGATGATGTTCACAGCTTTGGAGAATTTGGAGGAAATGCTCCTGGTAAGCAAACTTTCAAGAAGAAAGAGTAGAAAGCCCAGGGGCAGAGGAAAAACAATACAGTTCCTCATCTTTCATATTTTAAAATATGCAATTTCTCAAGCTGACTCACAATCCAAGGGAGACCTCTCTCAGGAAGGTTTATGTTTGCAGAGGAAGATACTTCAGACTGAATGAGAATCCCTATGGAAATAGAAGGTCAAGCTCAATTCTTCAAAGTGGTGTTTCAGTAGTGCTAAAACATATTCAGAAGGAGGTATGCCTGCCCACTAATGAATGAATTTGGGGCTTGAACCCCAAGCCAATCCAGGTTCTCTGTCTTTAGACTAATAGATGTATATAAAGACAGGAATGAGTCAGTACTATGTGACTGTTGAGATTGTTTTTGCTTTGAAAGAGTCAGGAAAAAGGAGTATGTTTTTTTGTTTGTTTGCTTGTTTTTTGTTTTCTTTTTTAAAGAGTAACAACTTATGTGTGAGTGGTTGGAATTGAACTTTTGTAAAAATCCAAGTGCTGTGAATTTCTATTTCATGTTGAATTTTTCCTCCTCTGTGTGTATCAATCTGATGCTGATCAGTGTAGTGTGTGCTGTTACAGATATTATACAATTAAATTCAAGCACATGAGAGGTGTTATTATATCCTCTTTATGGATGAAGGGCTGTGCTTCAGAGATTAGGAAATCTGCTCCCAAGCATGTCTTTCTGACAATGGTGGGGACCAGAGCATTATTATGAGTAGATTCAGAAAATAAGGATGGACTTGGAAGACATCATGTTAAGAGAAATAAACCAGATATAGAAAGACAAATGGCCCATGATCTTACTCATACCCATAATCTAAAAATTGGCCACACAGAAATAGAACATGACAGTAGTTACGAGAGACTGGGGAGGGAAAGGGGGCAGGATGACTGGAGAGGTTGTTTAGCAGGTACTAAGTTAACAATAGATAGAAGGAATAAGTGTTCATCTTTTGTTGCACAGTAGGGTGACTATAGTAAACAACAATTTATTATAGATTCCAAAACTGGCCAGAAGAGAAGTTTTCAAATACTCTCACCACTAAGAAATAATAAATGAATGTACTAGGTGATGGATATGCTAATAATCCTGAATTGATGATTACATAATGTATACATATCTTGAATCATCAAATTATACCCCATAAATATATATATATATCATTATTATCTACCAATTAGAATAATAATTAACATTATAAATGGAGGCTCATCTACTATGTGCCTACTATGTAAAAATTTTAAGTCAGATCATCAAACTGTAAATAATTTAGGAATTACATTTCCACCATTTCTCTTGGCTTGATCCCATGGGTACCCACACTAGTCTTGTGGCCTGGTCACTGGGAGAGGCCTTCAGCCTTCATAGGTCCAAGAGTTTATAGCCATTGGCCAGGGAACTCTGAGACACTCTGGACTGGAGCAAGAGGGTAGGGTGGGGTGCATGAAAGAAAGGCAGGCTCCAGGTAGGCTCCTCACCTGCCAGGTTCCACAGAGCACCCATCACTTGCAGGGGGAGCTCCAGAGAAACAGGCAAAGCCAGGAGGCTTCGAAGCCAAGAGCCTAGGAGAATGCCAATCCACCCTGATCTAAGGTAGTCACTACAGCCTGGAAATAGTGAGTGAAAGGAATGGAATTCAAACTAACTCCACAAGCCACGGTATTTTACCCCCTCTGACTAGCTGTCTTGCAAATGTTTTAAATGAAAATGTTGGTGTGGCTATCTGTCTGCTTCTGGAATCCTTTTAAAGAAATCAAATGAAACAGCTCCAGAGTTAAGCCCCAGTGGTGAATTCTCCAGGTGCCCTGGTACTCTTGAGAAGTGGCCATGGATGGAAGTTTCTTTCTTTGGAGTCTCCTTTCATTGGGCTTTGGAAGCACCCCAGGATCACGTATCTGTCAGTAGTACCTAAAATAAGACATGTAGGGCTCTTCTGGAGGCTCTGTCTGTTCTGTTCTTCTAAGGAGTCACAGAAGCTTTGGTACACTTCTTGTGTGCAATGGCAGGGAACGAGAGGCCACTGTAAATACCAGCGAAAGAGATTTTTCTAGCCCATAGTCTGAACACAGAAGGTGATAAGAGAGGAAGGCTCTGCAGCCTGACCACAAAAGCAAACATCAGTTAAACAGAAGAGAGCTCCAAATATGGGACACTAAAGGTAGTTTCTCAATTGGTAACTGGATGCAAGATACTCACCCATTCAAGTCATGATGCATTGGAAAAATAAATAGGGATAATCCAGAGTTTTTAGATTTCCTCTATTAACATAGACCAAGACATCAAGTCAGACTCAAAGTAAACAAGATAAACATTTGAGCCAATTGGAAAACTGGACATTGTTGGTGGAGATAAATATTCTGGTTACTCAGACCAGATCTGCAGGTGATGCTGAGACGAACCAGTGCTGAAGTAGAGGAAGCAGAACAGTTCTTATATTTTAAAAAAAACTGTGCAAGTATAAATAAAATATCTAAATAATCTTTAAGAATTAGATGTTACATCATCCAGTAGGGATATAATTGCGACAATAAAAACCCTGAGTCCTAGCTCACTTTGCACACACCTCTTTGAAGAGATTATGGAGGAGAAAGACAAAAGTAGAGTTTCCAGGTGAGGGACTGGCAGTGAGGCATTGCTGAACACAAGTCTGATCCATATGCACCTGGGCCACATCTCTCCTAGGAGAAGAACATTCAGATTCTGTAAGTTTTGTTGGAGAAGGATGAAAATGGCTGAACATGTGATTTGGAAATTTTAAGTTTGTAAATTAAGTAAGTGTGTGTGTGTGTGTGTGTGTGTGTGTGTGTGTGTGTGTGTGTTTTAGACCAAGGCAAAATGTTACCCCATCAAAATTCCTTATCTAAAAAGCCATGCCAACATGAAATGCCATATTCACATTTACAAATGCCATTTAAGTGACCATATCCAGAAGACTATAGGAATGTAAGATTTGCTTCTCTCCCACCTCAAGTCTCTTGTCATTGGAACATGTGTATATGTATGACACTATATGTTTCTAGATTGGGGCTGCAGGGTTAGAGTCATCGATTCCCTGAAACAGAGCTTCTACCCTGCTGGACTATGACAAGGATGGATTATTTTTTCCTCAATTTTTAAAATCTATGTATTATAATTACATACCATAGTAGGAATTTTTTGTTACACATTCATATTTGCACATATCACACTTTAGTCAATTTCATAACCCAATGAAATCTCCTTTCCCTGTTCAAGGATAGTTTATTTCTATAAAGACTCATTGAGCTGGATATGGCATCTACTTGAGAGGCTGAGGCAGGAGGATCACAAGTTCCAGGACAGGCTGGGCAATTAAGTGAGACTTTGTCTCACTAAAATAAAATACAAGTATTACGGATATAGCTCAGTGGTAGAGCATTTGCCTAGCATGTGTGAGGACCTGGGTTCAGTCCTAGTACTACATAATTCAATAAGTGAATGAATATATAAATAGTCATTGATTTTCCTAGTCTTCCAAGGTGCTGGGCAGGACATGTCTCTAGGACTGCAAGCAACTTCTTGCAGTGCTATACAAATATAAGTATTAAGTATTATGATTCAAAAAAGGTTGGAAAACACTGCCAGAAAACTTTAGAAAGTAGAAAGATGAAAATACGTTGAGCAAATTAGAGTTTACAGAGGAGGAAGATTTTATATGTGTATCTTTAACAGGAGCACATACTTTAAAATTGAAAAAGGGAACAAATCACATAGGAGGAGATAAGAGCAGACATGATCAGTTGTGACAGGGAGCTGGACAGCTGACCTTCTGTAGAGGCACATAGAAGACATGAGACAGCAACTGAGACTAATCAGTAGTCCAGGGGGCAGGGTGGAGTATGCTAAAGGCCAGGAGCAGATGTAACATGATGCAGACAGGGCTTGAGGAAATGTGTCATTTAATGTGTGCTGGAATGATGGGGGAGGAAATGAAGAGAGAGAGGACGAGTAAGAGTCTCTTGGAAACCAAAATTGTTCAGTTTTCTTCTGAAACTTTGTCATCAAAAAGATGCAGTTTTGGTTTTTATCTACATTTCCAATTGATTTTATGTATTTCTTCAAAAAATATAGTGTTCTTCTTGAGAAATTCCTCTTGGATTTGTCTTTGGGGTTTAATTGTGTATGACAGTGCCACAGTTATTTTTTACGTCCTGCACATTTGAGACTTTGCTATAGATAGAAATCATCAAAAATTAAGCAGAGAAGAGCCTTATTTCTGAGATATTTTTAGTTTTCCCAATCCCTGATCTGGATTTCCAGTTTTAATTTATTTTCTTTAGTTCAGACAAGATGGATTGCTTTGGCTTATGAAGTTGCTGATTTTTTTTTGGCAATAAACTTTATTTTTAACTATGTTATGAAAGTTGATCAGAATGATCTTTAATGGGAATGAGTTGCAGCATATACATACACCAGACACTGTACAGAAGAGGTGCTTGTAGAAAAGGACTCTGAAGCCAGAGAACTTTGCCAAAGTCATCTTCTCTCTCCCCCACCATCAGAGGAGGGTAGAAAAGACAGCATGCTAAATCCTAGAATTTTAGAGCAAGATAATATAACTTTGCCTTTGTCATTGCATAAAAGGAAAAAGAAGTGGGAAAATCCAGTAAATTCAAGCTCAGCGTCTTTGCCATTCATTATCTCTATGTTAATAAAATCATGTCAGATCTCTGAGCCTGTTTCCTTGTCCATAAAATTAAATAGTAGTAACTACCTTACAAGATTGTTGGAATAAGTTATGAGATAAATGTTTGGTAAATCATACATGTCCAATAATATTGATTTTATAAAAATAAATTTGGATCATAAACATTGAAGATTATTATGTTCTGTTTGAGGAAGCAAAGAATTCACTGCATGTATCTGCCAAAATCTGTCACTAAGTATCATATGAGCAAATGCATGACCTTGCATTCATTTCCTTATGAAACTTAGCTCTTGACTTTGTTCCCCAAAGAGAAGTGCTAAAAGTTACAAGAAGAATGGTGACAGGCTTGATCCCAACACTGACTGTTATGTAGCCTCAGAAAAGTCTTTTAAGTTTTCTGGATAAGAGATCTTTGAGTATTAAGTAATATACAGTGCTCAGTATAGTCAGTGTAATGCTTCTCACATATTAAGTACTCAATAAGCATTGATCCTCTATTCTTAGCACCTCTCTTGCAACATTGCAATGCTACCAGACTTGCCTGTTTTCCAGAGCTATTTTAGGTTCAAAAGACATAGTGGATAATATAGCAAGAAAAAATGCTATGCATATGTGTGCTAAATTAAAAGCCATTGTCAGTGATCACTGTCCTTATATGGAATGATAGATGAGCAGTAGAAACCCTCATAACTTTAAGAGAAAGATGGACTTTCAGATCCCCACTTATTGAGTACATCCTCTGTCAGCAGTATTCATGTCTGAGACTAAAAGAGTTCTCAGCTGCTATAATTCTTCTCTCCACCCCCATGAGCATCAGAATTGATGACCAGAACTACTCAGATTCCTGCTGTAGACAGACCAGGTATAAACATGCTTCATTCAAGGTTGGACACCATGTTTACTTACTGGTCCCTTCCCTGGAAAGGAACAAAGGGATCAGAGCAGTGCCCTTCACTCCTCCCAGCCTGGCTGTGACCCTGCTTCACCCAAGCATGGCTTGAGCCTGGCTGATACTGTGGTCTCCCTTGCAAAACCCAGGGAGAGCTGAGAGAGGCTGCTGCTTGTAGAATCTCCTTCATAATAAAACCTGGGTTCCTCACTAATGGCTTCTCTTCACACTCATCCTGATTTCTAACATTATTAGACAGTAAACTCAATCACTTTACTCATGCAACTATTTTAGATATTGACTCTGAAGCTTAAATAGTATAACTTGACTAGCTGTGTATTCAGTTATCAGAAAAGGTGATGGTGAAGGTGTCCAAACCTGTGCAATTCCAAACAGACTAGCATTGGCCAAGAGAAATCAAGAACAAACTACAGGTGTGATACTACATTAAAAAAGCAAAAAGAAACAATTGGCACTGATTTTGTACCATATTTTATTTAAGTCAGTATGCCTCAAAAGTAATAACTTTAATAAATAATGGAAAGATATGAATCAGATTGTTTGTAGTCTTTTTTTTTATACTGGGGATTTGAAGATTAAATCCAAGGCTATTTTCTATCTCTGAGCTACACCTGCAGACATTTTTTATTATTTATTTTGAAATGGAGTCTCCTGATAATGGCAAGATGGCAACTGAGAGAAGCAGCACATCTCAGATGCTGTAAAACCCCAAACACAACTGCAGTGATAGCATCTATTTGACAAGAACAATGGAGACTCCCTACTTTGCTGAGGCTGGATTCAAACCTGTGATCCTCTTGTCTCATCCTCCCAAGTTTTGGTATTACAGGTATGAGCCACTATGCCTGGCTTTTAGTAAATCTTTTAAACTCAGTGTGTATGTTGTACCAAAAGGATGCATCTTGTTTTTATTTTATTTATTTATTTTTTTGTACTGGAGATTGAATACAGGGCCAATCAGTCTCCAAGATATACCCCCAGCACCACTCCCTTTTTATTTTGCTTTGAAACAGGGTCTTGCTAAGTTGCTGAGAGTCTCACTATTCCTGAGGTTGCCCTTAGACCTGCGATCCTCCTGTATCAGCCTCTCAAGTACTTACCAGAGTGAGCCACAGCTCCTAGCTCCAAGGGCACATCTTAATCTAGTCTAGCCATATTTCTAGTGCTCGCAGTCACTTTCTAGCCCTCTCACCTTTTAGTACCTTCTACATAGAACGTCTGAGTTCTATATCACACTTTCATTCTCTAGTACTTGTAGATGCTTGAAAAGGATTAAACGTGAAAGAATAAAAATATCCTCCCTGTATATATTTTCCCTGTATTTCCCCCAATATTGAGGACCTACATCTTATTACCAGAATATGCCTTCTGTCACTGTTATCTTAAATCACTTGGTCCAATCAGTTGTAGTTACAGTGGCTCATGAACCATTGATCCCAGGATGCTCACACTTTAACCAAAATCTGACTTTAAAATACAGCACATACACACGTGTGTGTGTGTGTGTGTGTGTGTGTGTGTGTGTGTGTGTGTGTGATCTCAAGGAGGGCATACAATGTGCCTCATTATCTTTGTGACCCCACCATCTACTTGATATCCATACCTCCTATTGACATTTGTTTTTAAATTTTAATTCTGACTCACTTTTTTCTCATGACCTCTGGCCACTTTGAGACCCATGGTCTCTCCTCCCTGGCTTTTTTGCTTTTCAACCCACTGCCTCCCTTGCATTGCACAAACAGAACCTCTTTCCCATGGTTTCCCTAACACAACACCAGACAATAACTTGTTTGGCGAGATGATGCTTCAGTCTCCCCCATGAGCATCAGTGTGACTGACCCACTGAATCTCAGGCCTCCATGTCCTGGGATTGTCACGCCTCCATGACAGTAATTGGATAACTCCCCAGAGACCTGCCAGGAACTCCAGCCTTGCTTATTCACCAGGAACTTACTTGAATTCCTCTGTGCCTCAAGGTCCACTCTACTGCCCAGCTCTACTGCCTGTGCGGTTGGGGAATATTGCCAGTGGAGGTTGGTTTGTGTGTTTCATAGTCACTGGTTGCCATTGTTGTTTTATTCAATTTCATGTGATATGAAATTTCTTGAAAATAAGTACAGTGTCTTCCTTCAAACTTTACACTGAAATACTCTCTTCTCCTGGGAAATATTTGAAGAGCCATTAAAGCTCTTAAATAAAACATTCTGCATAAATTTAAGTTGACTATGTGTATAGTAGGTTGCAGATTTTACATTAGCAGGTACAGGGGACCTAGGAAATAAAAGAGAAAGAAAACAAATATTCCATGCCCTACGCAATGTAGGGTGTGGTTCTGGTATGAAGTGATTTAAAAACAGAATACCATGACAGGCAAGATTTTATTTCTGATTCTAACTTAAAATATTGAAGGATCTCACTAAAAGCCTAATATAGAAAAAAAAATAGATCAGTCTTACTCCTCGCTGGAATTTATGCAAATATATTTTTAAATTATTTAAATTACAGTTACATCTAATAATTGTCCTAACATTACTACATCAATATCTATATCTGCTTCCATGAGGGTCCCAATCCAAGAAGAGAACTTTTGGAGCCAAACTTCCAACATGTCAATTTCAGAGTCTAGGCAAAAACTATTTTCCCATTTAGTGACTTCAAGTATTTAACAAAGCCTCAAGTTTAAACATTTGACATGCCCCTTTCCCCCAAAATGCATCCGTAAGAAGAGCTTCAGTACTATTCTTCTACCATTGGGTCAGAGCAAGTCTTAATTAATTTGGGAGCTTATTGTTGGATATTATACATTTTAAAAATAATGCAGAGTGTGTGCCCAGAGAAAAGGCTCTGGAACAGTAAGGACATTAATATTAGCTACACAAGCATTGTGAACATCTGAGTATTACAGACTGCCAGTCTAATGCTGTCTTTTTAGCAAAGTTAAGAGGTGATAAATTGTCAGCTCCGTGACAAGAGCAAAAAGCTAAAAGAAAGGGACTGGCAGAGCATCAGCAGGCACCCTACACACCAGAGATGCTGTAGGGGTCACATGGATGGGAGTGAACTTAATGACTTTACAGATCCTATACCCTTGAGAGTCAGTCATAAACTGTTTCTCTCCCACAACCACATGTGAAATATAAAGAGTGCTTCCAGCAACCCAACAAAGAGCAGACTTCTTTTTAAAATATCAGAAAATGGAACAGATACAAGTGAGGAGCTTGCACTTTGATCTGGAGTTGCTTTTCCATAAATACTCACCAATACATATCATTTTTCAAGGTAGACTCAGCCTCACTACACAGAGTGGAAAAGTTGGCCCCTCTTTAGCCTTCAGCAAGGAAGTTTTTATTGATTGTACTTGTCATGAATAATCTGTAGCCTAAGAAGAGAAACCAGGGGCATCCTATAAACTGCAATTCTTTGTATTACATTTACCATGTTTCCAGAATGGTACAACATACAAGAGCTATGCATAAACCTAAATGTCTGTATGCTTATTCCTGTTTCCAGGAAATCCTAACATTGATTACATATATAAGTGATTGGGTAAAATCAATCATTGAAAACTTTCAGCTCCAAAAATTTTCCTATACACACCACTGTGTTACATTAAAATATTGAGCAAATCATCCTTCTTCATTATTACTATAACTATCATTGTCAGCAATAACTTTAGCCTATCAGTTAAAAACAGGTTTATCTCCTAGCAAGATCAATTTTAATGGAGAGGAAGAGTTATTTGTCGTTTTGCAATTAGAAATCCAGGCCTAGTAGAGCAAATGCAATTACCTGGTAAGTACAGGAGCTAGGATTTGAATCTAGGTTCATCTGCAGCCAGAGCTCATGTGGTTGCTATAATTCACATGATGCTGTACAGAAGGAGCCTGTCTTAGGAAACAAGTCATTGTGTAACTGACCTGCTTCCTTCCTGCCAGATGTCCCTCTGCTCTCAGAGGATATAATAGCAATGTTCTCACTGAGCTGAGCTGTAGGTAGCAGTTCTTCCCCTAGTGAATATCTTCACTAGATGTGATTATAGTCAAGAAAGCAAAATAAAAATTTTAGGGTCAAGATAGAAGATTTCACAATTACAGATTAAGTCAGTCCTTAAGTTAGCTGGGATAAGATCAGTAGAGTTGCCCCATATATTCCAGATTATCATGCCCAATAGACCCAATGCTACATTGAAAGAGAAATCTTGAAAATAACAAGTTCATAGAGTTGAGAATGTAGCTCAGTGGTGGAGTGCTGCTTGCCTAGCATACACAAGGCCCTACATTCAATATCCAGTATCTTAAAAAAAGGAAAGAAAGAAAGAGAGAGAGAAAGAAAGAAGCTGGGCGTGGTGGCACACGTTTGTAATCCAGGCATTTGGGAGGCTGAGACTAGAGGATCCGGGTTCTTGGCCAGTGTCAGCTGCTTAGTGAGGCACTCCGCAACTTAGTGAGAGCTGTTTCAAAATAAAGAATAAAAAATAGGGCTGGGGGTATAGCTTGGAGGTAGAACGCCCCCAAGTTCCATCCCCAGTACTGCAAAAAAAAAAAAAAAAAAAAAAAAGAAAGAAAATAAGTTCATAATAAACAATAAGCAGATTCTACTCATTCAATTAATTCCCACCAAAGAAATCACAAGTTATTTTCAGAAGGAAGAATACTAGAAAAAATATGGTAATTCAATGAAAAATAAGACATTTATTCCTACAGAGATGTAATCAAAACAGATTTTGCAAACATTTACCTTTGCCTAATTATTCATATAGCCAACTTTATATGGAAATTACCCAATCTTAATACCCCAGATGACTAATGATGTGTTCACGTGTCTGTCCACAATCAAAACAAAGCCCTAGACAGGCAATGACTTCAACATTATCTGCAAATTGGTAGAAATTTGGAACAAAGTGGCCTCATGAGGATGATGTGGTACTTTCACTGAGTGATTGGAGTTGAAGATGATACTCATTGGCTTTCTCAGAGTGGTTCTTCTTATTCTATGCTGCCATTTCTGCCGGAAGAAAGTGTGGACGTTAGCAAATAACTCAACTGAGTTGAAGCTATGTGGCCATATTGAATTACAGGCATTTTCTATCCCTTGCTTTTAGCAATCTTTTGAGTGAATCTCTCCTTCTTCCCTCCTTCTTCTGATTCCCTTAGTCTTTTTCTGCATTTCTCTCTTAATAGTGCCTTAAGTTCTGAATGAGGGAACACATACTACTTAAAGAATGCTTCAAGCCTAATTCACTATTGGTCTCATTTATGCTTCAACTTATGATGCATGTGATATGTGTTTCTATCTATATGTTTATTTGCAAAGTAGTTCTTAGCAACAAGAACCATGCAGGAGGTATCACAATACCTGACTTCAAACTCTACTACAAAGCCACAGTAATAAAAACAGCTTGGTATTGGCACAAAAACAGACACACAGACCAATGGAGCAGAGTAGAAGAGTCAGAAACAGACCCACAGACTTACAGTCAACTGATTTTTGACAAAGGAGCAAAAAATATACACTGGAAAAAGGATAGCCTCTTTAACAAATGGTGTTGGCAAAACTGGTTAACCATATGCAGGAAACTGGAAATAAACCCCACTTTCTCACCCTGCACAAGAGTCAACTCAAGGTGGATCAAGGACCTGGAAGTCAGACCAGAGACCTTGCAGCTACTTGAAGAGGGCATAGGACCAACACTTCAACACATATTTTTATATTCAATATTAGCTGAAAACTTGCTAGTCTCTTGAGAGACTTGAAAATTCCAGATGCTAGAAGTACCATTGAATCCTGCCCCATATCTTGGACAGAATTAACCCTAGGATGACCCAGTGTGTCCCGACACAGTTCTGCTTATGCCCATTTCCTGGGTATAACTGGTCTTCAAATATTCTTTGCTTTATCCATATTACTGGTTAAAACCATAGGAAATATCTTTTGTAAAGCTGATGACCATGTCAGTCTGTCTTCCATATGTGGTCTCTAATAGATTACACAACCTCAGACCACATACTCTGACAAAGTGGTTCCATTATTCACAATGTGATCCACCTCCAGCACCTGCCAGGAAACAGAGTAACCACCTAGAAAGCTCAGTGCATCATTAGCCTACTTAATAGAGGCAATGATGGGTATCATTCATTGACTATATGCTAGGTACCTGACTCTGGACTGGGAGCACTCAACCACCACCTAGCACCAGCAACAACTCTATGGGGTGGGCACACATATTTTGTTTTCCTGTTGAATGACTTGAGACTGACAAGTGAAGTGAGCTGTCCAGGGAAGCAGGCCATAACCTCACTGAACTGAGATGGAGATGATGCATATAGATTCACTGCTTTGAAAACCTGCTACTCACAAATTAGAATTTATTTCACAGGCTATGGATAGGTTGGGGACAATGAGTAGGGACAGAGTCACAGGGGGAGAGCCATAGATACTGTCCTTGATGAACGTGTGTGACTCTCCACTTGGGGGAGTCTGTTGGACTCAGGGATTCATACTGTCTTTCTCTTGCCACCTACATCCCCTTCTGCATCCATTTACCCTAATCCTATACTTACATATTATTTATTTGTCACTAAATATCAGTGTGTATTAATCTTTTCCCATTATTTTTTTAGCCTTCTAGTATTTGCTCTCAATTACCACCCAAATATACAAATTAGACATCCACCTAGTATTTACTTCTAGAAAATTTAGTATTCTCCCTTGAGTTTCAGAAAAACCCTTTGTATGTCTCTCAAAACCTGAATGTGATCCTTAATTCCCCACTCTGTTCTAAATGCCTCAGTCACCGTCTCTGTGGCTGCATCTGGCTGGAAGTTCCCCACAAAGCTACTCAAACAGGCAATTTTATTTATTGCATGGGCTTGTACTGAAGACTTGATGACAATGCAGAATGATCACAGCACTAACATGGGACAGAAGGTGCTGAACAGTGGGTGCCTTTCTTCCTATAGTGTCACTTGTTCTCCAGTTCTAAGTATCTGTCTGGGACTGCTCTACAGAGATTTCAGTCCCCTCCAAATACCATGTCTCCATATCAAGTCTCTTCCCTTTGCCTATCTTTATAAATGTCCCCCAATTTCCTAAACAAGTAAATAAATAAAGAAATAAATATTTTTAAATTTCATCTAATTCTTAAATAGCTCTGAAAGCAACAAAAATCACCTCCACAATCGCAGACTTGAGCCAGCCTCAACAACTTAGTGAGATCCTGTTTCAAAATTTAAAATAAATAAATAAATAAATAAATAAATAAATAAATAAATAAATAAATAAATAAATAAAAAGGGCCAGCGTGTTGTAGCTTGAAGATAGAACACTCTTGGGTTCAAACCCCAATTACCCGATACCAAAAAAACAACAACAAAAAAAAACTCCACAGCAAAAAGAACACCTGTTCCACCTGAAGAACAAAGTGGAACCTGTTTCTATGACCAGACCCTGACCTTCCGCTGTTTCTCTAGACCTTTCCATAACCATTTTGGAGTCATTCATTAAGCTGTTTTCTTCAGTAGAAGAGCAAGCTGTGTTTTCTGCAGCCACTTTTTTAACCCAGAAATGCTTGTATCTGTTTCTAAAGCTAACAATTCTATTCTAATACTAGAAATGAAATATATTGGATTAAACACTAAAAATGTGTTCATTAAGCAATGTAAGGGAAATTATGGAACTATAAAACAATATGATATATGAATCCAGGAGGAGTTTTCAAGTCAGGTGAAAAGAACTAATTCTTTGATAAAATGGAGAAAGAGGGTAAAAAGGCCAGGTCTTCCTGCCACATCCTTTTTTTCTCCCATTAGAGGCAACTGGCATAAAGATAAAAAGGAAAGAGTTTATGGGAAAATCCCTGTCCTTTAAGTTTTAGGTAAGTTAATTAAAATTGATCAAAATGATCCTATGCTTAATTATTTTCCAAGCTCCTATCCCTTATGCTCAAGGGTGGCACACAGATTTTACAGGAAAACTATCCTAAATTGCCATTCTGAGAACTCTGTTACTGACCACAGTCAAAGTAGCCAAATTAAAAACATGTTACCAGCCGGGTGTGGTGGCACATGCTTGTAATCCCAGCATTCCAGAGGATCCAGGTTAGCAGCCAGCCTCAGCTACCTAGTGAGGCACTCCGCAACTTAGTGAAACTCGGTTTCAAAATAAAGAATAAAAAATAGGTCTGGGGGTATATCTCAGAGGTAGAATGCCCCTGAGTTCAATCCCCAGTACCGCAAAAAAAAAAAAAAAAAAAAAAAACCCAAAAAAACAAACAAACAAAAAAAACATGTTACCATGAAAAGTTCAAAGTAACATTTTCCTGAAATATAGTCATTGTTTTGTTTCTGCACATAGAGGTGTTTAAAAGATTGCCGTTTATATAAGGCTGGATTCATGGTGCCAGTCAACCCCGAAGAAAAGGTATCTAACTGAGGAAACTTAGCAAATGTGGATTCTCCTGGGATCAATTAGACAATAGGAGAAATGAGCTTTTGCTTTCTTCCTTCCTCAAGGGTTTCACAAACCAGCTTCCGGGTTGTTGCTAACCAAGTAGGAAGCAGCGTGGGACCCTTTAGGCAAGAAGGAAGAGGCATCCCTCTCCACTTGGCTTCCCCAGGCTCAGCCAAGCAGCAGGCTTTTTCTGGAACTACCCAGAGCACTTTCCTCCTGTTTGCATGTCATTCCCCCCAGTTTCCACAATGACCTTTGTCTGCAGGCAAGTTACACCTGTACTTTCTTTCAGAAACCACCTCCTAGCCGGGCGTGGTGGCGCACGCTTGTAATCCCAGCATTCGGGAGGCTGAGACCGGAGGATCCGGGTTCCTGGCCAGCCTCAGCTACCTAGTGAGGCACTCCACAACTTAGTGAGACTCGGTTTCAAAATAAAGAATAAAAAAAATAGGGCTGGGGGTATAGCTCAAGGGTAGAATGCCCCTGAGTTCAATCTCCAGTACCGCCAAAAAAAAAAAAAAAAAAAAAAAAACACCTCTTTCCTATTATCTCAGGAGAAATGAGCAGTCCCTTTATGTTTGAGATGCAAAGACCCAAGACAGAGTGGTTTTGAAGCTTTAAGAGAGAGCTATCTTAAAGATTCAATGAATCATATACTTAAAGGACTCCAACAAGTGTGACCTCACAGTGCGGGCAAAACAATGAACTGGAAACAAACCAAAAGGTTTTGAAGTCAGATGCGCTTGTGTCTGAATCCCAGCTTTTGGGTACAGTAGCTAGGTACCTTATATTTAATGTTTAGATGCTTTAAGCCTCCATATACTTACTCCTAAAATGAGAATAATAGTGGCTTTCAAGGTTTCAAACTGAAGGGTATAAAGAAGCAGGTGCTCAATAAGTAATGGCCATGTGATTGAAACAAATGACATACTACTGGGATTGGTGGTACAGACCTGTAATCCCAGCACTCAGAAGGCCGAAAGAGGGGAATCTCAGGTTCAAGGCCAGCCTTTGCAACTTAGAAAGACCCTGTTTGTAGAGAAAAAAGGAGGGTTGGAGGTTTAACTAGAAGGTAAAATAACCCTGAGTTCAAATCCCAGTACCAAAAAAAAAATGCATTTAAAATGACGTACTTACTTGGAGCTTTTCTCCCTCCATTCATCTTTGGAATGAGCCATGGATAATGCATGCCCTGCACAACAGGGTGTTCAAAGCCAGTCATTTCTGTCTGATGCAGATCTGTCTAAGACACATAATTCTAGCACCAACTACCTCTCTTCAATTGTTCACAGTTGAAAATTTCCAGTTGCTGAGGTATGCAGTTAAAATGTGTCTCCTACCAGACTTTAAACTTCTTCAGGGCAGGAACCATTTCTTTGCTTTGCTTTTTTTCCTTTTTTGGTATGGGCATCTCAAATGCACACAAAGATGCCTAGCACATGATTGGCACACAATAGATACTATTCAAATTCAATCTAAAGGAAACCTTGCAAAAAGATGCTGCTGCCATTTCCCAGATGAGGAAGTGAAGGCTGTGAAAGAATGACTTTCGTATAGTCACGTAAGGAACAAGTGGTGGGCTGAGAATCAGACCTGAAAGGGACTCTCTGGAGTCAATGCAGCTTCCATTAAGATACATAACATCTCACTATCATCATCTTTGTGATGTATACACAGAGGCCCAGAAGATGTTAAATAAGTTTCCCAAGCAAGTGCTTACAGAATAGGGGCTAAATCCCAGACCTCCCATTAAACATTCAGTGCTACTTCCATCCAGCCTACTTTCTGGTCACCATGAAATCATTTTCAGGCTACTCCCACACCCCTTATCCTCTCTGCTGGCTGCCCAGAATTTGCATGGTCCAGGCAGGAGCAATTCCTTTCCAATGCCCTGTCAAATTGGAGGAGTGAATTCTACCAGAGTGCAGGATTGGTCTTAGTGGGGAGGTAAGCTTCAGCTCCCACCTGCCAGCTTATTCTAGATTTTGCTGGAAAGCATTTTCCTTCAGTGTTTATGACAGGCAGCCTTCAATGTTTATAACAGCCATTTTTATGATGTAAGTGTGATGTATGCATGTATGCCTTTATCATCTTGTACCTAACAAAGATGTATGATTACAATGCACCAATTAAAAAAAAAAAAAAACTGTGCCCCAGGATGCACCACAGTGGAGTGTGGGAGTGTAATGGCCGGGAGGTTAAGTAGAAGAGGTTGAAGAATCGACAGCTCAGAAGCCTAGGAGAGCCGTCCCACCATGGCTTCCATAAGGCTCGGCCATGAGCATTGCAGCTGCAGATACCCTGGCAAACATACCTTCAGAGCCTGAATGTGCACTGTATGAGTCCTGAGCTCCTGTAAGCCAGATGGGGGTGCAGATATCAGTTAGGCACCCCAGAAACAAATCCAGAAGACAACATGAAATGCACTCTGTCTTGGCAATATTACTTTTCTGGGAAGCATTGAGAATGGAAGAGGGGCTCTTATTCTGTTCAGGCTGCTATAGCAATATGCCATAAGCCAGGTGACTTTGAAACAACAGATCCCTTTCTTTCTCCTGATACTAGAGGCTGGGAAGTCCCAGATCAAAGCATCAGCATATTCAGTGTCTGATGAGGACTTTTTGGATCATAGATGGTGCCTTCCAGCTGTGTCCTCTCATGGCTTGTTATTTCTCTGTAGCCTCTTTTATGAGTACATCAATCCCATTCATGAGGTCTTTGCCTTCATGGCTTAATCACCTCTCAAAACCTACTTCCTATTTCTATCATACTGGTGATTAGATGACTAGGTGATACAGATATTGGGGGGATACTAACATTCACATCACAGGAGGGGTCTTCCTGGACTAGCCCAGTGCCTGAACTTAGCCTTTCTTCAAATCTGGGGTGAACTGATACAGCTGAACACGTGTATCAGAATATTTCTTTGTTCATTGGTAAAATACTCACACTATACATATAGTTCTTATACTTTTCTGGCCACTATGACACTCCCTGAGAGCCTCAGATTTTACCAGAATGGAGCATGTACTCCCAGGATGGAGCACCTACATGTCCAGGATGGCATAACTAGGAGATTCAATGACTTATCTAAAAGCAGGTCCTCAGAGCTGGGTGTGGTGGCACAAACCTATAATCTCAGTACTTGGGAGGTGGAGGCAGGAGGATCACAGGTCCTAAACCAGCCTCAGCAATTTAATAAGACCCTATCTCAAAAAAAAAAAAAAATAGCTGAGGTATAGCTCAGAGGTAGAATGTCCCTGGGTTCAATACCCAGCAGCAAAATTTAATTAATTAATCAATTAATTAATTTAATTAAAAAGTAGATCCCCAGACTGTGATATTAGCTCCTGGTGAACAAGGACTTGTTAAATATTTTAAATATCACCCTTGCCCCCTTTGGAATGATTTGCCAAACTATTGAAATTGCTCTAACATATCTGCTGCTCTGCAGACGGTAAACTTCTTGGGGACAAGGCCTGGCTCACTCTTTCGGTCCAAACTGCCAGCTCAGAGTCTGGAACCTACTAGGTTCTCAAGAGCTTAAAAGATACAAAGTGGCTTGCAGTGTAGTTTGCTACTCAAAGATAAGTTGGCTATAGGAGTGGAAATACATATTCAATAGTGTGGATTTGTTCTTCTTTTCCACCAGTAACCATGACTAACTTTATTTGGGAAGATCCCAGGGGCATTCTCTTTGTGGATTGGTTTTATCTAGCACTTGTGTAAGCCTGAGTCAGTGCAGTTTCCAGAAGAGTTCTCCGGGATAACGACTTTTCTGGTCACATTGGCAACTCTCCTTCCTTGGAACTCCTGGGAATTTCTAGACATAGGATGAGCTCTCCTTTTATAGAGTAATCTTAAGAAGTGAAATGAACTGTGTGCTACGTAATAAATACATCAAGCAGTAGGAGACTAGATTGCATAGAATCGTCTACTATTGCTAGCCAACTTCCATACAGTGATTGAGTTTGTTCTACAGTTCTGGACTTTCTGTCTTCTGTGAACTCATCAAGGAAATGTTAGAGTAGAGTTTGTTGAAACAGTGTAGGTTTGTTGAAACAGTGTCAAATATTTGTACATTTCTAGACGTACACTGAATGCACTCACTTTGGTCTCTATTAAGACTTTATTCAAATACCTTTTCATTCAAAATAATAAAGTATGTTGTTATTTATAATGGTTTGATTAAATCAATATTTATTGTATATTGACCACAGCACCACAGAACAGGTGCTTTAAACATATTACTTTTATTTTGATCACAGCATTCCAACCTAGCCATTTTAACCTTTTGTTTTTTAATCTTTGAAGAAATCAAAAGCCAGAGAGGTTAAATATTTCCCAGAGGCCATGGAAATACTAATTAGAGGTTCTGGGATTCATCTGGCGCCTGCATGGCTCCTGATGATATCTCTCAGGTCTGTTTTCTCCGCCTAGCCCATGCTCAGCTTTGGAAGCAGGCATGACATCTTCACAATTACTTTCTAAAGCAGCCATTCTCAAATTCGATAGAACCTTACAATGGCTTGGGGAGCCCCAAAAGTACTGCCACTCAAATCCCGAGTCTATATACACCGATTTCACTGGTCTGGAGTCAGCTAGGACAGCTGGATTTCTGAAAGTCAGCTGACAATCTGAAAAGACAGGATCAGGTTTGCAGCAGTGCCCCTTAAATTTGATGTGAAGCTGGGTGCAGTGGCACACACCTGTTTTCTCAGGATTTGGGAGGCTGAGAGGATTGCAGGTTTGAGGCCAGCACACTGGAACTTTGCAAGAACCTGTTTCAAAATAAAAATAAAAAGGGCTAGGAGGTGTACTCAAAGATAGAATGCCCTGGGTCTAGTCCTCAGTACAGAAAAACAAATTAATGTGCCTCTTAGCCCCTTGGGGATTTGTTATAGACAATCCTGACCTGGAGACCTAGATTGGACCTGAGCCTGTCCATTTTCATTAAGCCCTCAATTCAGAGATGCTGCGCTGGTGCACACACCAACAGGCCATGAGCAAGACCCCAGAACTGCCACCTTCTCCCTATGCAGCACCTCCTCCAGCTCCTTCCCCTACTGGCGAGATATTTCCAGCCCAGGGGTCTGCACCCTGTCTCCACTTAGTTGTTCTCTTTCCACAGGTTAGGTTAAGCCCATGATAGCTTGAATGTCAACCAAAATACGCTATTACTGTGTAGCACAAAGGGTGGCATCCAATGAAGTACAGGTCACAAGTTCAGTGCCGGAGTTTAATGCCCACAGGGATCAGTTAGCTTGGCTTCTCTCTGAGCCACTTCTCTGGGCCAGTAGATCACAGATGTGTGATTGGACCCTAGGGATGGCTGCTCCACCCATCACACACAGAATGCTCACCAGAAAAGCAGCCAGGGCCTGAATCCTATTGGAAAAGTATAGCATCAACTGGATAGGAAATAAAAACTAAGAATATTAGCTGTCATACTGTTATGCCAGGCGCTGCAGTAACCATTTAAAAATGCCACAGTGTTCTGTGAGGCAGCTGTTTTCATCATCCCCATCTGATGGATGAGAAATCGAGACTCATGGTTTTTACTTCCTGAGGGTGTGGTCTGTAAATAACTGACAGGCAAGGATTTAGTCCAGTATGCTCAATGACAATGAGTGCAAATTGGGGGTAGTAAATGATTTGCATCCTTTTAGGGATGGAAAATTAAGAAAACAAGTTCTTTCTAACTTGGACCATATGTGGCTCCTTGATTCTGAATATTCCCTTAATTTATGATAAAAATGGCTGTCTTATTGACTCATTAGGTTTCTAGAGAAGCATGCATCAGATCACTCCTATTTAAAACAAAAACAGAAAAAAACTGAACAACCATGTGGATTGGGAGGCACACATCACATCTGTCATTCCAGTACTGGAGAGACTGAGACAGGAGGATCACAAGTTGGAGGCTAGCCTCAGCAAATTGAGGAGACACTCAGCAATTTAGGGAGATCCTATTTCAAAACAAAAACAAACAAACAAGTATGGGCTGGGGATGTAGCTCAGAGGTAAAATATCCCAGGTTTCAATCATCAATATAAATAAATACATAAATAAATAAGACTGGGTATGTAGCTCAGTGTTAGAGCGTCCCTGGCATCAATTTAAAGGAGAGAGAAAGAAAGAAGAAAGAAAGAAAGAAAGAAAGAAGGAAAGAAAGAAAGAAAGAAAGAAAGAAAGAAAGAAAGAAAGAAAGAAAGACAGTCTTGAACAACAACTTAATGATAGGAATATTTTAGTTACATCCAGTATGAACAGCAAACATAGCTGTTGATTGAATCTCTGCAATTCTGTGGGCCCTGAGAAGGTAACATTTGTAATCTGGAGTTTAGAAACTCCCTCCATTGACCTTTAAGGTTGATCCTGAAACATCTTGAATTAGTGAATTTTGCAGTATTTATACAAGTCACAGAAACACTAATTTGGACAAAAATATTTTTGTTTAATAAGAGGAAGTTACATCTGTTTTGTTTTATTGTTAGAAAATACATAATTTTTTTGAAATTTATAGTGAATATTGAATAGATTTATTTAAAAAAGAAGAAAGAATCATGACTCCAGTAAGTTCTAAGGACAGTATAAGTTAATACAAATGGTAAGTTGCTAAAATGTAGGCATTAGAGGGCAGGGGTTTCTGGCAGTGTCCCTGTTTGCTTTCTCCATTCATCAGTAAAACTCTCATTCTAAATCAAGCCAATCACTTACTCAACAGATTTGCATTCACAACTTCAGATACTGGGCACTGTTTCAAGCCCTGGGAATTAAATAAGGCTTGCCTATATAGCAATGTGGCCTTTTCTTGCCAATAGCATTTTTTTTAATTGAATAGTTATGTGCTTCCTCCTATTTTAATGGGAGACCTATACATTCTTATAAATAGTTTGTTTTCAAGTTAACATCCTTCAGAGCACTAAGTCAATGATGAATATTATAACCCATGGATCCCTGCTATTTTACCTAATTCTTCTCTAAGCATCCTTCTCCCAATGATTTCTTACCCTCTCCCCCTGCTTCATTTTCCTTTAGGAAATTTACCACTCTCTGAAATTATTTATTTATACTTTTACATGCCCATCACACTGGATTGAGTCATATGGCTGCAGAAGTTTGAGACAGGTTTGGTTATATATCATCAAAGAACATATCCTGGGAAAGGGGACACTCAACAAATATCTCTTGAATGTAGAAATGAATATTGGCTGTGGATGGAATAGAAGAAAATTCTACATTAGATGAAAGGTTAAACAAAGATGGCTTTTTAGGGCTCTCTATTAAATTATTAGATTTGAAAATTTAACCAGTTTCCTGGTTATTAATCATAACCATTACATGAGCATCCTTATATATGATTTAAGTGATTATTTTGTCTGTGATCCAAGGAGGCTATAGTCATATCAAAATGACACTCTGTATTTTGTCTATTGTATTCTGCTGGGTTTTAGTCTTTAAAGATATCTGGTGTAGTTTTCCTCTTTTTTTATCTTCTGAATACCATTTCACTAATTACAGATTCCTTCAATTTCTGCCAGGGAGCCAAAGATAACATTCACTAAATTGCTTTAATAACAGTTGTTTTTAATGAAATAAGAGAGATAAGTATTGTTAACAATAACTAGAGAAATGAATGCATGGAGAGGTATAAGCTTCTAAAGACTAAGAATAGATAGAAAATTAGTTTCATAGGGCTTAAAGTTATAGACGATTAAAGGAGTGTTTCAGAGGTATGGAAAAGTATCTTTGTGAATAGAAACTTGTCATCAGTCCTCAGAATACTAAAAGAGAGGACTATTGTTTGAAGTGCAAGAAACGTGGTTTGATTCTAGAAGAAATATAAAGTAAAGAGATCCATACATTTCTAACCAATTACCATTTATGAACCTTCACAATTCAGTCAGACCGTGGACCAGGTATTCAACTGTGTTATTCTCTTTAAATGTTACTAAAGCCCTTTGAAATAGATAGATCAGCACCATTTATTGATTTGGAAATCAGGAGTCAGGGAGATTAAGAAGATAAATCTGTAATCTGGACAAGCCATGCTTCCTACACCATGCCCTTTGTGTGCTGCAATACTACCTCCTGTGGGATAGACTGAAATTACACACAGTATTAGAATTCTGTTAAAGATGTTAGGCTTGGCATGGTGGTACATGCCTGTAATCTCAGCTAATGGGGTAAAAGAGGGGAGATGATCACAAGTACAAGGTCAGCCTGGGCAATTTAGTGAGCAAATTTTAAAAAGGGAGGGCCTGGGGATGTAGCTCTGTTGTAGTAGGGTACTACAAAAAAGAGGCTAGGCATGTATAGTATTGTATAGTATTTTACCCAATATAAGATGCTGCACTAATATAAGATATATATATATATATTTCAGCATCTATGTGCATATATATATAGTAGGGTTCTGATTGCCTCTTTATTTCCTAAAAAAGAGTCCTTCACAATTTCTACACAAAACAATCTACTTCTTTTCCTTTGCATTTAAAAATATCCATTGGGTTTTTCCAAATGTGTCTATAAGTTTTTGGAGACAGATTCCAAAGGGTGCTAGCCATGCCTCACTCTACTACCCCAGGGTAGGAGAGCCACCAGTGTCTCTCAGAGGAGCTATGCATCACACCCAGTCGAAAGTGCCTCCCTGTCTTGTAGCAGTCCATGAAACTCAATAACTCAATAGCTAGTAGAATGCCATATTCAAATGGAATTGAGCTACTTAATGTCTTTTCACCAGTGCATCGAGTTTAGAAATCACATATAAGTTATTACTAGAATTATATTCCACCTTCATCTGCCAAAAGAAGGAGAAATCAATTGAGTCCACATCTTGACTGCAAGGCTGTTATGAAAGATCCATTGTCTGCAACTTCTCTGTACATGGATCTCAGAAATTGAACCTAGCAATGCCACATAAATTTCAGAAAAATGATATTCCACTGTTGAGCAAGCCCTGAAACTATTTGAAATGTCATTTGGGGACCTTCGTTTCAATTTCCTTTACTCTCAGTCCTTCACCTTTGCTTAGGTAGATTCTAGACTTAATATTTTTTCTCTCTTCGCTTCTCTGTCTGTAGTCTCCCAGAGGACTCTTGGACTTTCTCTATCCAAGTTTGTTTTTTCTTTGATTTATTTTATTTTTTTTGCTTTTCATTTTTCTGTTGTTGTTTTTGTTATATTTTATACAATAGTGACTGCCCCATCTGTAATTAACTTAACAGGCATGGTCTGATAACTGTTGGTTGTGGTAGCGTTAGGTGTAACAAAGCAGTGCCATAGAATCCTGAACAGATTGGGCTTAGCTTCTTTCTTCTGGCTCCATTATTTACTAGTTTTGGGGAATTAGTGAGCCATGGACTATTAGCCATGGACTCAGTTTCTCTTTTCCAAAAGTAAGGACAATTATAGAAATTCCTGATAGAATTGTTATAGACAGGAAATAAAATAATTCAGGTTGAACATCCCTTATCAGAAAATTTGAAGGACTTCAAAATCTGAAACATTTTGAGCGCCAACATGAAGCCAACAGTGGAAAATTTCACACCTGACCTCATGTGATAGGTTCCAGTGAAAATGCAGTCAAACTAACCATATTGTAAAAATTACCTCTAGGCTATGTGTATAACATGCATAGAATTTTGTGTTCAGACTAGGGTCCTATCTTTAAGAAAGATCATTATACATATACAAATATTCCCAAATCCAAAACACCTTCTAGCAACAAGCATTTTGGATAAGGCACTCTCAACCTGTGTGTGTAAAGAACTTGCCACCATGTCGAGTGATAGACGGAACAATTTTATAAAATACAGACAAAAAGCATTTTGAAAATTATGTTAGAAATTGTGTTTATTTTCCTAATGTTTGTTTTCTGTTGATTGATGTATCATAAAAATAGTCAAAATGTGGCAAAATGCATTTTTTTCATATCTATCTAAAAACATAAGCAAAGTAAACCTGGATGTAGATAAATATATTTATATATATATACATATATGTATATATATATGTGTGTATGTGTATTTGTATATATATATAAATTTGTATATATATATATATATAAAACTGTAATTGATAAGGAGAAAATGAGGGTGAGAATTCATATTCCCAGTAACACTGTTAACATTTTAACTACTCTTAACATTCTTGCTTAGTAACAAAATGTAAGTACTTAATTTTACTTTTACAGATACTGATAATTGTTCATTAATATTTAATTATAACTATTTATTCATAAGTTTAATATGATTATAAGTAATTATGCATATTTTTCATTTGAAAACTACAGACAACAAATTTAGAAGTTTTAAGCATTCGTATTTCCATAGGCCAGAAAGAGCCACTACTAATATTTTAAAATATTTCCTTCTGGTCTATGTTTTAGATGTTGATCTATGATTTAGTCTAATTCAGTGCCAGTGATTATAAGACTTATTATTATTTCCTAAAAAAGAAAGGAATATATTGCCAAATAAATGCTGACACAATACTTTCACTTAGAAATTTTATTTTGTATGTCTTGAAATGGCACTGGTAAATTACATAGATGGAACTCTTTATGGTGATATCATCCCTATGCATACATA
The DNA here is from genome assembly GCA_004027655.1 of Graphiurus murinus. Classification (NCBI taxonomy): domain Eukaryota; kingdom Metazoa; phylum Chordata; class Mammalia; order Rodentia; family Gliridae; genus Graphiurus; species Graphiurus murinus. The sequence continues at coordinate 27,885 of PVLC010004613.1, read as the reverse complement.
AAAGCAATATAGATGCAAAGTATCTTGAATCAGATATTCTTAAACCCATGCACAGTCAGACAGTCCTTCTCCACAGCACCTTCGGCAGCGCCTTTGGCTCCTCACCTAGATGAGCACACCACAAACAGCAGCGCCCTCCCAGTGGCTACTCTTCCAATGTGTTTCAATATTGCATCACAGTAGAATGTTTTAAAGTCATTTTTAAAAGCAATTAAGTTCAACATGGGTACTACACACAATGCGTATAATGCAGTGACCAAGATTTGTCAGCTCTGTCCAAGTCTACAAGCATGATGTCAGAGTCTACAGTGAGTATGGACAGGAAGAGGCACCTGCTTCTGGGCATGCTGCAGTGGAAACCATCCACAGCCCAACTGAGTGAAAAAGGCATACGTAATCTAATTTTTCTCTTCGTAGGTTTTATTTAACTTTATCTTCTTTTCCCATTCAACATTAAATTGGGAACATTTCCCAGAGTCTTTGAAATTTTTCAAAAAAATATTTTTTGCATAGTATTCAACAAATGTTGATCCAAAAAGCCTGCTTTCGGATGCTTTTAGAAAATTACAATTATTGAAAACACAATTTACAAAAAAGGAACATATTGAAAATTATTCCAACACAAGCAAGGGAGGAACGGAACACATTAAATGGTGAACACTAAATGTGTACAAATTTAATTAAAAAATTTATAATTGCATGCTGGAATCTCTTGGCTTCTGGGAAGACTATTTTGATGCAACTCTTATTTTTAATTAGATAAATTCATATTGTAAATCGGAAGAGAATGAAATTGAGAAATCCTATGATTTCACAAAAATCTAAATCCAATAAAACTTTTGAAAGAATTATAGAATCAATTTATTTGAAAGTTTTACTGTGTAAAAATATTTATCAAAGAGATTTTAAAAAAGACAAAAACCAGAGTACACAGTGGCACATGCCTGTAATCTCAGTACTTGGGAGGCTGAGACAGAGCACCATAAGTTTGAGGCCAGCCTCAGCAATTTAGTGAGAATTTAGGCAATTTAGAAAGATCCTATTTCATATTAAAAAATAAAAAGGACTGTGGGTGCAGCTTGGAGGCATACTGCCACATGATTCAATCCTCAGTACAAAAAACCAACAACAACAACAAAAAACCCACACCTATTAAATACTTAGGGCCAAATACTTCTAACACCAAGATTAAGAAGATTCTCACTCTAATATATTCACTCTGAATTGGCTGAAATCTTAGCACCTTAGAGAAGGACTTTTTTTTTGCGGTACTGGGGATTGAACTCAGGGGCGTTCTACCTCCGAGCTATACCCCCAGCCCTATTTTTTATTCTTTATTTTGAAACCGGGTCTCACTAAGTTGCGGAGGGCCTCACTATGTAGCTGAGGCTGGCCGTGAACCCGGATCCTCCGGTCTCAGCCTCCCGAATGCTGGGATTACAAGCGTGTGCCACCACGCCCGGCTGGAGAAGGACTTTAAAAATTAAAAAAAATATCATGGTCTACAGAGAATATTCAAAGTTGGTTTTATTTCTAAGTTTTGAAAGACCCACCACTAATATAAAATAAAGTTATTTAGCAAATAATTTTTTTAGTGTTTAAAACTCCCTCTCTTCTGTGGCATAAGACATGGTTTTTACCCTTTCCCCCTAAAGCAGAGCATCGTGAGCTTGCTGCCTCCTGTGCTAAGTGAGCCCCCTCTGCCGGGTCCTGATTGATTTTTTAGGATAGATTCCAAGGAGTAGAACTGCTGAAGCTGAATGCAATAAACATTTTTTAAAACTCAAATGCATTGAACTCTTTTAAAAAGAGCTCTCTAAATATCAGGAAATAATAGTTATAAAAATCCAATGCATTTTTTAAGAAAAAAATTTAATAGGTTTTAAATAACTAAAAGAATAGCAATAAAACCATGTAGGAAGATAATGTTCAGCAAATTATGTGAATGGTACTTGTGAAAATTATTTGAGAATAATTCTGCCTTTTGTTCAATTATATTTTTCAGTCACAGGCAGTGGCGGGGCCTTTGCCTTGTTTGGGGCATTATTCATAATGGCAAAATTATTATGGTGAAGAGGACACAGATCTTGTCCTTAAAGCATTCTGCTGGTAGTGTCTGTCATGCATACAGGAGATAATAAATGACCATGAACACTTGCAGTTGTTTGAACAAGCATCTGAGAACGACCAGTGACCCCACTTGCTAGAGAGTGGCTTGGGAACCAAGTTGTGCAGGGCAGATTTCAAAGTGAGTCAAACAGTGGAGCTGAGTCTTGGAGACAGTTGAGACAAGAGAGAAGGGACATGCAGAGGGACAACAAAGATCGAGTTTCAGATAGGTAAGTCATAGGTAGTGCCAGGATGCATGGTGCAGGGAGAGGAAAGGGGGCAGCACCAGCGTAGGGTGTCCAGGATTGATGTGGGTTGGCCTTGCTTGCCCTGCGGGATGCTCTCCTTGTGCTATTACTCCGCATTGTATATCCACTCAGAAAGTATTCAGTGATTTCTTATTATTTGTGTTTTGGATACCATTCTGGTCCCCAGAAACAAGGCTTTGGGCACAACAGATAAGCATAGTGGCAATAAGCAAGCGAAGGCGTAAGAAGATTTTAAATACTAAAGTGTTTTGAAATAAATAAACCAGGTGATTCTTAAAGAATGCTTGGAGCCAGGCATGGTGGCCCACATCTGTAATCCCAGTACTCGGGAGGCTGAGACAGGAGGATTGTAGGTTTGCGGCCAGCCTCAGTAACTTAGCGAGGCCCTCTGCAACTTAGTGAGACCCCTGCTTCAAAACAAAAGGTAAAATAGGGCTGTGGGTGTAGCTCAGGTGTAGAATGCCCCTTGATTCAATCCCTAGTGGATGTGTGCATGCACATGCACATACACACACACACGCGCGCGCGCGCACACACACACACAAATGCTTGGGATGGGATGAGATGTGGATTAAGAGGTCAGGGAAGGGAAATCCAAATCCTGCATAATTCTAAAAGGAGCTGAGGCATCAGTAGTACCAGAAGAAGGCTAGTCCAGGCAGCAGAAATAACAAGATGAAAGCTGAGGGCTGAGGCTGAATCACTAATGTGAAATGTGTGGCACAGAGCGCAGGCCTCCCATGCCACTGTCTCAATGTCAGCTTGGTAAGCCTGAGTGCATCACAGGTCCTTTTGATAACTTTTCTTAATCCACATTTGTGTGTGTGTGTGTGTGTGTGTGTGTGTGTGACGGGAGAGAGAGAGAGATATCCTGGGGATGGAACCTAGGAGCTATAACTCAGTCCTATATTATTTTATTTTATTTTTCATTTCAAAACAGGGTCTTGCTAAGTTATTGAGGCTGGCTTCGAACTTGCAATCCTCCTGGCTCAGGCTCCCAAGCACTGGGACTACAGGTATGAGCCACCATGATGGCCTCTTAACACACATTTTTGTTTCAGGATGAGTTAATTTTTTTTACTTATCCATATATCAGTGCTTACTACTATTTTGACTTAGATTGATTTTGCCCCAGACTTTTTCCAGGTGATAATCCTTTACAAGAAATTATTATCTTAAAGGGATTCTGTAGAAAATTAAGAAATAACTAAAATGTATAGATAATTCTCCCCTGTGTGATATATTCTTTTTGTATATTAAAAAAATAAAGTCTTGGATAAGGCTGTAGTTCAGTGATGGAGCCTAGGCTCAACATACATGAGGCCCTGGGTTCTATCCCTAGCACTCCCCCAAATAAAAAAGGCTTAAAATCCATTATCTACATTTCCATCATTCCTTTCCTTTCTGTTACTATTTTGGCCCGATCTCCTGAGTTTCCTACAAGTATGTTGTACTAGTCTTGCTCATGTCAAATATACTGTTAGTTCGTGGATTAGAATTCTAGTGAATGTTTTTGCTTGCAATATGTCAAGGTAATTAATGTTGGCTGCCCACCAAAGAAAAACACCCTTGAAGTTTCAGTGGTTTTAATGCCACAAAAATTTATTTCTCGAGTCTGTTCAGATGTGGTGTGATGGCCATCTGACATCTTTCACCAAGCCATGTGGAACACGAGTTTGCAAGCTGCAGTGGTGGGAACCAGGGCAGAGGACAGCCACTGCTCTTGGCTGCTGGAAAGCTGTGCACAGTGCAGGTCCTGATGGCACACTGGGCCATCCTGCTTTTATGATTAGAAACAATGGAGGAGGACACAGATCAGTTGACGAGGACTGCCCTGCCACCCTCTACACTGCCTTTTCCTTTTATTTTTTGTACTCAGGATTTAACCCAGGAGTGTTCTACCTCTGAGTTAGACCTAAAGCTTTATTTTATTTTTTATTTTGAAACAGAGTCTCACTAAGTTGCTGAGGCTGGCCTACAACCTACAGGGCTGGCCTGATCCTCCTGTCTCAGCCTCCCAAAGACTGGTATTACTGGTGTGCGCCACCATGCCCGTCTTAACCTCTGCTCTTCTGTCACCAACCAACTGCCCCCTGCCCTGCACACACTCACTCCCATACTCTCCTGTCTTTCCTCTGATTGGACACTCCACACCATACTCAAATCAGCATGCTTCCGGAAGATATTCCAAAGTCCATCCAGCACTGTGTCCCATCTGAGTCCAGCTGTGTACCCATACACACACATACATATATATCTAGTGTGCAAAGGTGGGACAGGAAGACTAGAACTACATTGGACACAGCTGTCCATTCAGAGATGGGGTCAGTGGAAGGAGGCAGGACCTTTGCCATCGTTGTGATCATGAGTGTCCTCCAACATTTCATTTGTTAAAAACCCAGCCTGTGGCATTACTGGGATATGGTGGCACCTATAAGATGTGGGTTCCAGGGGGAGGAAGTTAGGACACTAGGGATGTGCCATTGAAGGGGATATTGGACCCTTCCTGTCTTCTTTACTTTCTGGCCTCCATGAGTGAGCAGCTTCCCCTACTACACAGTCCCCTGTCATGCTGTACTATGAGGACCCACAGCCACAGGGACAAGCAACCAGGGACTGAAACCTTTGAAACAATGAGCCAAAATGAACCTTTCTCCTCATAAAGTTGATGACTTCAGGTATTTTGTCTAAATGATAGATAGTTGCAGTCATAGGCTATAGCCGTTCCCCAGCCTACCTAGCAATTGCTGCCATGTCCTCCTACCCAGACTATGAATCTCTGATATACTTTCGGGAAGGGTCTTCTTTCCCCTATCATACAGGCTCTCAGAATTCTCTCTGGAAGGCTCTTCCTATTACCTTCCCTGGTATCAGCAGAAGTGAGTCCTAAGGGGTACTCCCATGTCAGGGCTTTGCAGTCTTCTTGTCTCACTTTCTGTTCACATAAAGTTGTGGCTATAAGGAACATTTTTAAGGAGTAAACATTAAAAGATCTTTTTCTTAATCCCAAGCCTATGGTATGTTTAATAAGAAGATTACCTGAAAAATTTAGAGAGTTTCTAATAGATGGACCTCCACTACACACCAGGGCCTCCAGCACGTCTATACCCCAAGTTCTTTAGGATTTGTTTATACAATGTCAGCATCCTCCACCCCCACCCATGCCTCCCTTGCTCAACAGGATTGCAAATAACCTATCTGGGAAAATACTTTTTTATTTATTTATTTATTTTTTATTGTAGTAATTCGTGCATTGTAAGCTTACATCTTTGTTAGGTACAAATTGTTAATGACATATTTGCACACTTATCTCATTTGATCCCTTCCCCAATTCCCACCCCACTCCCTTGCCCTCCCTCCCTCTCAGGTTCAGTTCAGTAGTGACCTTGATATAGTTGTGAAAGTACATCATGTGCCTTAGGGTGTCCCCCCACCCCGTCCATCCCCTTCAATTTAATCAACTTCTTTGCTTATCAAGGATCTCTCCTTTTCATTTGGAGACCCTCCTATGCCTCATCTTCTCCCTAGCATCCACATATTAGGGAGGACATATGCTTCTTTACTTTTGGTAACTGACTAATCTCACTTAACATAATGTTTTCCAGTTGCATCCATTTGCCTGCAAATAGCATGATTTTGTTCTTCTTTATGGCTGAGTAAAATTCCCTTGTGTACATATCTCAAAGTTTTGTAATCCATTCATCTGTCGATGGACATCTTGGCTGCTTCCATAGTTTGGCTATTGTGAATTGTGCAACTATAAACATAGATACACATGCATTGGTCTGATAGTTTGGTTTCCATTCTTTTGGGTATATACCCAGTAGTGGTATTAGTGGGTCATATGGTAGGTTCATTCCCATTCATCTGAGGATCCTCCATACTGTTTTCTACAGTGGTTTCACAAGTTTGCAATACCACCAACAATGTATTAGGGTTCCCACTTCTCCACACTCTCGCCAGCAGGTGTTGTTGTTCATGTTTTTTATGGTTGCCATTCTGATTGGGGTTAGGTGAAATCTCAGGGTAGTTTTGATTTGCATTTCCCTGATTACCAGTGATGTGGAACATTTCCTTATACATTTATTGGCCATTTGTATTTCTTCTTTTGTGAAGTGTCTGTTTAGATCCTTTGCCCATTTTTGATTGGGTTATTTGCTTTCTTAGCTGTGATTTTCTTGAATTCTTGGTATATCCTAAATATTAGACCTCTGTCTGAAGAGTAACTGGCAAAAATCTTCTCCCACTTTGTAGGCTCTCTGTTGAGGTTCTTGATAGTTTCCTTTGCTGTGCAGAAGATATTCAGTTTAATGCAATCCCATGTATTGATCTTCCTTTGAGCTGCTTGTGCTTTTGGAGTCTTGTTGAGAAAGGTTTTACCTGTGCCTATGTGTTCAAGTGTTGGTCCTATGCCCTCTTCAAGTAGCTGCAAGGTCTCTGGGTAACTTCCAGGTCCTTGATCCACCTTGAGTTGACTCTTGTGCAGGGTGAGAAAGTGGGGTTTATTTCCATTTTCCTGCATATGGTTAACCAGTTTTGCCAACACCATTTGTTAAAGAGGCTATCTTTTTTCCAGCGTACATTTTTGGCTTCTTTGTCAAAAATGAGTTGACTGTAAGCCTGTGGGTCTGTTTCTGAGACTTCTATTCTGCTCTATCAGTCTATGTGTCTGTTTTTGTGCCAATACCAAGCTGTTTTTATTACTGTGGCTTTGTAGTAGAGTTTGAAGTCAGGTATTGTAATACCTCCTGCATGGTTCTTGTTGCTAAGAACTATGTTGGCTATCGTGGGCTTTTTGTTTTTCCAGATAAATTTAAGGTCTGATTCTTCTATGTCTGTGAGGAGCAACCTTGGTAATTTAATAGGTATTGCATTGAATTTGTAGATCAGTTTTGTGAGGATGGCTATTTTGATGATATTTATTCTGCCTATCCAAGAGCATGGTAGATCCTTCCATCTTCTAAGGTCTTCATCGATTTCTTTCTTGACCTTTTTATAGTTTTCCTTATAGAGGTCTTTAACCTCCTTGGTTAGGTCTATCCCTAAGTATTTTATTTTTGGGGGTGCTATTGTGAGTGGAATTGCTTTCTGGATTTCTTTTTCAGTTGATTTATGGTTGGCATATAGAAAAGCTTCTGATTTTTTAAGATTGATTTTTTTTTTTTTCGGTACTGGGGATTGAACTCAGGGGCATTCTACCTCCGAGCTATACCCCCAGCCCCTTTTTATTCTTTATTTTGAAATAGAGTCTCACTGAGTTGCGGAGTGCCTCACTAGGTAGCTGAGGCTGGCCGCAAACCCAGATCCTCTGGTCTCAGCCCCCCGAATGCTGGGATTACAAGCGTGCGCCACCACGCCCGGCTTGATTTTTTAAGATTGATTTTGTATCCAGACATTTTGCTGAATTTGTTGATCAGTTCTATAAGTTTTTTGCGTCTTCTAAGTGTAGTATCATGTCATCTGAAAAAAGGGATAGTTTTAGTTCTTCTTTCCCTATTTTTACCCCTCTGATTTCCTTCTCTTGCCTTATTGCTCTGGCTAGAGTCTCGAGTACTATATTAAACAGAAGAGGGATAACGGACATCCTTGTCTTCTTCCTGTTTTTAGAAGAAACTCCTGCAGTTTCTCTCCATTTAATATGATATTGGCTGTGGGCCTATTGTATATTGCCTTTATGATGTTGAGGTACATTCCTTCTATTCCAATTCTCTGAAGTGCTTTTTAGCATGAATGGGTGTTGGATCTTGTCAAATGCTTTTTCTGCATCAATTGAGATGATCATGTGATTTTTGTCTTTGATTCTGTTTATGTGGTGAATTACATGTATTGTTTTTCACATGTTGAACCAGCCTTGCATCCCTGGGATGAACCCAACTTGGTCATGGTGTATAATTTTCTTGATGTGTTTTTGAATGTGCATTGCTTAGTAGCTTGTTTAGCAGTTTTGCTTCTAAGTTCATCAATGATATAGGCCTATAGTTTTTTTTTTTCTTGAGCTGTCTTTATTTGGTTTTGGTATTAGTGTGATGTTGGCTTCACAGAATGTGTTTGGGAGGGTCCCATTTCTTTCTATTTCCCGGAATAGCTTGAAGAGTATTGGGATTAGCTGGCATCCATTCAATGATCCTCTGTCTCAGCCTCCCAAGGACTGAAATTACAGTCCTGGTCCTTAATAAGATCTTTGCATTGAGTTGTTTTACCTAAATGATAAGTTTGATAGGTCTTTGTTCTTCAAAGTCCATAAATGCCCATAATTTCATATGTATATGAAATGTATTTATTTATTTATTTATTTATTTATCTATCTACTTATTTTGGAACTTGGAATTAAATCCTGGGGCATTATACCTCTCAGCTATATCCTCAACCCTTTTTATTTATTTATTTTTTTATTTTGAAAACGGTCTCACTAAATTCCTGAGAGTCTCACTAAGTGTCTGAGGCTGGACTCAAATCTGTGATCCCCCTGTCTCACCCTCCTAAGTACTGGAATTACAGGCATGTACCACCACACCCAGACACCCAGCTACCTTTTTTTCCAATCAGGAAGCCCCCAAATTCTCTCAATTTCTTTTGAAAGATATTCTCTCAATTCCTTTTGTTCCTGCTTAGAAACTGGCAAATTCCTAGCTGAGCTATATTCTTCATCTACACCTTACTAAACACAGCCAACACATATTTCTCATGATCTGGTTTCTAGCCTATTCCCTTAAGACATAAGCCCACTGTGTGCATGCTTTGACTCCCAAGTTAATGGTTTCAAGTTTTCACCACAGTTCAGCATAGATCTCTAGACTTCTAATGTCAAATCTCAGACTCCTTGCTCCCCATCCAAGAACTACTAAGCCAGACATTCACATGGACTCATTTATTCATTTCTTCTTTCATTTTGCTCTCCTTCATTTATTTATTTCTTCTTTCAATTTTTTTTCTCTCCTTATTTATTACTTTTTGCAGAAATCCTTCATTTCAGGGTACCAATTTCTCTGTTTGTCTAAGTAATTGATAGAAAGTACTCATTAAAAGCAAATCTTCAAAATCTTAATGCTGAATGTGACAATTTATTTCTTATATTAGAACTGGTATTCATCAGTTTCTTATTACCATTATCAAAATACCAGATTCAAACAACTTAGGGGAGAAAGAGTTCATTAGACTCAGTGTTTCAGTCCTTGTTCTGCTGCCTCTATTGCTTTGGGCCTTGGCAGAACATCATGACAGAAGGATGTGTTAGAGGAAAGTCCATGGCTGCTGAGAAGCAGAGAAAAAATGTCCAAGGACCAGACACAGGCCCCACATCACTTTTCCATCCAGCCATGCCTCACCTGGCTAGTTTCTGCCTCCTCGCAAGAGTCTCTTCTTCTGTCAACCCACCCATGAGGTAATAGCCCTCAAGATCTGATTGCTTTAAAATACCCAACCTCTGAACCTTGATCCATGGGAAAAGCACACCCCTCACACAGGAGAATTGGGGAACAGCATGGATCCAAACCATAAGAAACAGGCATGAGGTTTTTCACTGTCATGCTCAGCCTTTCTCATGTGGAACGCCTGGCCAGAAGGACAGGAGGACAGGCAGATGCATTGCAGTGGCTTTTATTCATCTTGGGCTATAAGTGACACTCAACATGCTACGTGTATCTTCCAGGTGGAACTAGTTCAGTGAATCCAATCTTAATTCAAAATTGGCTGACCTCAAGCCTCCTATCTCATTATCTCGGTTCAAGGATAGCTTCAACAAGTAGTGAGACTCCTATCAACCTAGTAAGACCTTGTTTAAAAATAAAAATAAAATTGGGCTGGGGGTGTAACTTGGAGGTAGAATGCCCCTGGGTTCAATCCCCAGTATAAATAAATAAATAAATAAATAAATAAATAAATAAATAAATAAATAAATAAAGTTGGGAAGTATAGGGGACACATCATATAATATTCTGTGATGATTAATTATCTGTGTCACACTATCATAAACCAATCTTTCTTTCCTTACTTTCTTCCCTCCCTCCCTCCTTTTCCCTCTTTCTTCCTTCTTTTCTTTCTTCTTTCATCTCTCTCTTTCATTTCTTTTCTCCCTCCCTCTCTCTTTTTCTCTTCTTTTCTTTCTTGGTACTGGAGATTGAACCCAGGAGCATTCTCCTTCTGAGCTACACTTCCAGACCTTTGTATTTATTTATTTTGAAACAGGGTCTCACTAAGTCGTTAAGACTGGCCTCAAACTTGCGATTCTTCAGTCTCAGCCTCCCAAGTATTGGGATGACAGGCATGTTCCACCACACCCAGGTCAATTTTTCATTGTGAAACCATTTCACATGAATGATGCTGTATTAATTTCAATTTTCTCTTAGAAATGAAGACTCAAAGTCTTGACCCATTCCAAGTCTGTTAGTGAGCAAATAGGACTGGATGTACACCTGTCTTTGATTATACTAGATTTTGTTGCATTTCCTCTTTTCTTAAGCTCTGTACACTCAGGATTTGGTTTCTTATTCTCCAAACCCTATCACTAAGCCCAAATATCACAGTAATCACAAAGGCACAAAATAACAAGGAAAGAAAATAAATGTAATAAGTCATGAGAAGTACAATGTACACCCACAACACAGTCACCTTTCTGAGTCTGCTAGGGATTAATGGGTATAGAGAGGAGGCTCATGAAGACAGAAGCCATAGAGCAGTAGCATAAGCTCGGCAGGAGAATAGAAATCCTTGGTGTAATGAGGAAGGTCATCGGAACTGCAGTGCTGGACCAGAAGTGGACGATGGGCAGGCAGTAGAGACAGAAGGACTGGTAAGCTACATGAAGAGGTTTCCAGTGTACCTGAGGACAGACAGTTTAAGGATACTAGTGCCAGGTATTGGTTGATCTGGTTGCCTTCCTCCAATGCCCTGCAGATTGCAGGGACTCCAAAGCAGACTTTTCAGCCTCTGGCTTTTCCAGCTGTTTTTACAAAAGTAACCAGAGGGCCTAAAGGGTGACTCTGTTGCAGTTGTAACCTTGAAACTTTGGGTGGGGGCGATTGTACTTACTCACCTGAAACAGTTATATGAACCATAAGACTCAGACTTTTGGACATATATATGCTTTAGAGACAAATATATCCTCACATTACTTTGTATGAAGTATCAAAATGAAAAGTCTAAAAAATGGCACATCTTCAATGAGCTCCTGCCCTTCACACCTCTATTTATGCCCTCTTCCTATATAAGAGGGGAATCATTAATAAAGGATTTATGCATACTTTGATATTATTGGTTCTCTTGCTATAGTTAAATTTTACTCATATTATTTTGAAAAACGATCCTTAATTTCTTATCCACATGTATTTTTTTAATTAAATCATGCTTTTTAGCTTAGCTTACTGCATTTGGTTCTGCTTGACATCTATACAGTATCTCATAAAAGCAGAGGCCAGATGTGGTGATGCATGCTTGTAATCTCAGTACTTGGGAGGCTGAGACAGGAGGATTGCAGGTTCACAGCCAGCCTCAGCTACTTAGTGAAGTCCTGCACAACTTAGTGAGACCCAATTTCACAATAAAAGAGAATAAAAATAGGGCTGGGGTTATGGGCTCAGATGTAGAATGCTCCTGGGTTCTAGCCCCAGTACCACAAAAACAAAAACAAAACAAACAAACAAACATAAAACAGGCAGAGTATCTACTCATATACCACTTGCTTGTGGCAACCTCCAGCTCTGTTCTAATCTGACCATTCCCATTCTGTCTCAGTTCGTGGCTCTACATCAAGCCAAAGGTGATACTTCTGACTTCTCTTTTGCCATTTTGTCCTGATCATTCTGATAACTAATTTGTGGATCCTTCTTAAGGACCATACTTCAGATTACTTGGGGGAGAGCACCCACCACAGATGATTCATTAAGTGAAAATCTCACTGAAGTAGACTGTTATGGAGTTATATATGTACCCCCCCAATTTTAATGTTGAAAGCATGACTTTCAATGTGACTATTATATTTGGAGATAGGACCTTTATGGATGCAGTTAAGTTTAAATGAGATTATAAGATATTTTAGTTTGCTTTTCTGTTGTGGTGCTCAAAGTCCCTCATGATCACAACTCAGAGGTGGAAAGATTCATTTAGACTCACTGTTTCAAAGGTTCAGTCCACAGTCAGCTGACTCCAAGGCAAATATTATGGTGGTACCACATGGTAGAGGAAAGCTGAGCTCAACTCAGTGGAGGCTGGAGGCAAAAAGAGAGGAAGTGACCACATACATTATAGTCACCAAGATCATACCCCCAGTGACACACTTGCTTCAACCATGAACCACCTGATTAAGCTACCACCTAGCAAATCTATTAAAATTTTAATTCCCTTAGTGGTTTTGTCCACTGATGAAATCAATTATTTCACCTCTAAATCATGTTGTACTGTGGACATTCTTTCAACACATGAGTCTTATGGGAGATATTATAAATATGACATGAGGTGAGTATCTAATTCAATAATCAGAAAGATAGTCACCAGTGATGCACACACAAAGAAAAACCGTGCAAGGACACAGCTGGAAGGTGGCCTTCTGCAAACCAAGCCAGGGAAAAGGGTTTTGACAGAAACTGACTCCACTGGGGCCTTGCTCTTGGACTTCCAGCTTGAAAATCTGTGGAAAATTAAGCATGTGTGTTTTTAGCTTTCTAGGCTGTGATATTCTGTTATGGCTACCCCAGCTGACTATTGCAGGGACCAAGAGCAAATGAGTGATGAATAGCTTGTTCCTACTCTTTTGTTCTGTTTCACGTTGATGTGTCCATTTTCTCCATTTTTAGATTTGTATCTTCCCCCCACCAAAGTGGTTCATGGCCTGAGTAAGTTGCATAGGTTGCAAGGAGTATTTAATTAGAAAGTAGTTAGCTGGATATCCTCTCCGCTTTTGCCCTTTGTAATGTATATGCCTCCTTTCTTTATCTCTGGCCTGCATCTCATCCTTCTGTTGCTCAGAGCATCTTCCTAGAAATTGAATATGTTGTTTGTATGTTTTTTTGTATTCTGACTAAATATGTTTGATCTTTTCCTGCATAAAAGCATAGACTCCTATCTATATACCCTTTAGTCTAATCTGTCTTGTATTAGACCTTAATTTACCATTAATTATGATCTTTACCAGCTTTTAGTCTTGTAACACCATGAACATTTATGATATATATATCACAAATTAATTTTATCTAAAGTCTGTTGTGTTGTTTATTAGCATGTATTGAAGAGGTAGAGACTAAGCATCATTTTCTGGAATCAATAACTACAGAGCAAGGCTCCTATAGACACATTGCCAGAGTGTTATGAACAATATACACGTGAATCTATGCATTCAGTCATGGTATATTTTCTAAATGATGAATTTTTAAAATAAATGATTCTACTTTGCAAACTCTATGCAGATGTTTGCAGCAGCTGAAGTAGCAGCTTACCCATGGCAACAGCCATAGAAATGTCTGACCCTTCCTCTGAGGCTAGGAGCAGCTGTTGGTGTAGCTTACAACAACCAAGACAGGTATTCTACTTAGAAGCAAACAATTACCAAAATTTCTACTTCTATCTATTTCTATAAAATATTAACACAGTAGAATTACTTTCCAGATATTTGTGGGTCTAAAATACAGGTTATTGGGAAGATCTGAAAACTGTTGAAAGAGAATCTTCTTGAGCTCAATTATTTTGACACAGAGACACGACCTAACTCCCATTTCTGAATTATCATCATTGTTATCATAATCTTCATCATCATAATCATTTCAATCATAATCATCATCATTTTATTTGCACAAGGAACTATGCTCAATGATGGGGAGAAGTGGTGAACAAGTTAGACAAAGCTTTTGATTTTACAAAATGTATGCTCTATCAATGGGAATGATTAAAAAATAATTAAGCAAATCATTAGAAGTTTAAGTAATTGCAATTACTATGCTAAGAAGAGGAGTACATTATGAAGGAAGAATTCACGATTTGAGCACTTGACCAAGACTCAAGGACTATAGAAAGCCTTCTTTGAAACAATGACCTTTATATTGACATCTGACACATAACAAGAAATTACCACAGGGAGAAAAGTGGACTAATGAGTACACAGAGGCAACAGATGGTATGAAAATTCTGAACCAGGAGGAGCCCATTAAAACTGCAGGATATAGCCAGGTTTGGTGGTACAGCCATGTAATCTCAGTACTTAGGAGACTGAGATAAGAGGATCACAGATTTGAGGACAGCCTCAGCAACTTATGAGTGCTTCAGTAACATAGAAAAACTCCGTTTCAAAAAAAAAATGACTAGGGGTGTAGTTCAACAGTAGAAAGCCCATGACTTCAATTCTAAAGAAACTAACAACAACAACAAAACTGCAAAAATTTAGGAGTCAGGTAGGAAGGGACTAGATCCTTGAGGCTGCGGACTGCAGTGACAAGTAGTTGGTCTCTTAGTGTTCTGAGATCATTGAACAGCTATCAATGAGAGTGTGGGGAATGGTATGACCAGATGTTCCCTTTCAAAATAACATCCTGGCTATAGTGTTAAAAATTAATTATAGAGAAACAAGAGCTACCAGAAATAGATAGGAAGCAAGTGTCAGCTAAGAAGGGACAGTGGCATCCCTCAGTCCATGTCTGCTATGGTGGAAATGTGCCCCAAAAGTCATGTGTTGGAAACTGTTATAGTTAGAACTTTAACTTATAAAATGTCCTTATAAAATGTCCCCTAAAGAGTTAATTTATTAACATTCAGGGTTGATATAGTTGAGTTGGGAGGGTTGTAATCCCAGAAGTGGATAAATCCATTGTAATAAGTTTACCTGGGTGGTACCAGTTAGGCATGTAGGGTGTGGATTGAGGTGGTTCCTGTGGGTGTGGCCTTGGAAATTATATATATGGTTCCTCCTCCCCCAGTTCTCTCTCTTGCTTCCAGCCTCCATGATGTGAGCATAGCACATGTGCTCTACCTTTATCCACCTCCTGTCACCATGCTCTGAGATCTGAAGTCCCTGACCTCACATGGACGGAACCTGAAGCCATAAGAAAATAAGCCGTGTGTGGCGGTGCACGCTTGTAATCCCAGCATTCGGGAGGCTGAGACTGGAGGATCCGGGTTTGAGGCCAGCCTCAGCTACCTAGTGAGGCACTCTGCAACTTAGTGAGATCCTGTTTCAAAATAAAGAATAAAAAATAGGGCTGGGGGTATAGCTTGGAAGTAGAATGCCCCTGAGTTCAATCCCCAGTACCGCAAAAAAAAACAAAAAGAAAGAAAATAAATCTTCTTTACTCTAAATTGCATAATTAATCTTTTAGATTACAGTTGCAAGAATGCTGATGGATATAGAAACTTAATTTCCAGTGCAGCACTGTTGAAAGGCAGGATTTTGAGAGGTGAAGAGCTGTTCAGCTTTATGAACAGCTCATGAACAGCTTTATGCTGTTATGCTTTATGAACACCTCATGAACAGCTTTATGCTGTTATGGCAGGAGTGGGTTAATGATCATGGGAAACCCTTGACTTCCCAGCCTCCAGACATAAAAGAAATAAATATCTGCTCTTGATGAATCACCCAGTCTCGAGTATCCTGTTACAGCAGCAAAAATGGACTAAGACCCTGTCTCTATAAGAGAGTGGCCAAAGATTTTCTAATTTAATTCCTCTTATTTCAAAAGTCTTCATGGTCCCTAGGTATTTAATGAAGCTTACCTCAGTTATTCCTTCGTTAGTTTAACCTTCTCTGATTGTGGATTGACCCTGTGTGAGGCCAGTTTAGGGAGGGTTGTCACATCCCGGTTCCCAAGGAGCTTCCTGCAGACAGGAATTGCCTATGGCAGATGGATGCTATTTCACCTCAGCAGAAACTGGGGGATTGGTATGTGCTTCTCTGATGTCACACTGTAGGTATGTAGAATTGAGTGAAGAATAAAAATTAGCCAAGGATCTCCAGTGAGCATTGATTGTTTCCCACAAACTCTCAGTTTGAGAATTAGTTAACCTTAAGGCAAAACCATAAACACTAATTTTTTAAAAATATAATGAACTTAATTAAATTATAACATTTTAGGAGAAAAACAATCGTGTCTTAAGCCTATATCCTTTATTGTATATTATTAATTGCCTATACATTATTAATTGATTGCAGGGTCTGCATCTATTGATTCCACTAGCCATAGATCAACAATATTAGAAAATAAAACAGGGTCTCCTTCAGTGGCTGAGAGTTTTGCTAAACTGCTAAGGCTCTGTCTCAGCCTCCCAAGTACTGAGATTAGAAGCATGCTCCACCACACTCAGCTGATATTCTTGAAAGAATAACTACATGTAGCAGAAACCATATACTGAGAAAGTGGGAAGACAAGGTCTCTTTTTGAGCTGAAATGTCAAGCTTGAAGATGACTAGGTGTTTGCTAATAGACAATGAATGAGGAAGCCCATGATGCTTCAGTGGCCAGATTGTGTGGTTCTTGACTTACTCTGTTTCCCCATGGCCCTCCAACACTTGAGCAGTATTCTCTAAAACCTGGTTGGGCACTGGTTTTAAGTGCAGAATGTCAAAGTTCTCCTACCTGCAGCCCTGAATCAACACGCAATGTAAAACAAAGCTTCCAGGCAACCTAGGAGACATTTATAGTTAGAGGAACACTACTGTGAACATCTCAGTTCTGGTACCCTGTGGTGCAGGAATGGAGAAGGACAGAGAGCACATACTCATAATAGACTCATTATTAATGACTCATAATAGACTCATAATAGACTCATTATTAATGGGGCAAACTCTTCAACAAGCCATTCCCACAAACAAGGTGAATTGCAAGAGAGAAACATTGGACCTACATTCATGTCCTTAACCTGCCTGAAAAGTCCCCCATGGTTGCCAATATTGAAAGGCTGTGTGTGTGTGTGTGTGTGTGTGTGTGTGTGTGTGTGTGTGTGTGTTTCTAGGGATTGAAAATAGAAGTATTTTACTTCTCAACTACACTCCCAGCCCTATTTTTATTTTTCATTTTAAAACAGGGTCATGCTAAGTTGTAGAGGGTGTCTCTAAATCAATGAGGCTGGCCTTGAACCTGAGATCTTCCTGTCTCAGCCTCCCAAGTATTGGGATTACAGGCTGTCCTACTGCACCTGGATTTGTAAGGCAGGCAACAAAGGAAGAAGGAAGGGAAGGAGGGAAGGAGGGATGAAGGGAAGGAGAGGGAGGGAGGGAGGGAGGAAAGGAGGGAGAGGAAGAAAAAGAGAAAGAAAGAAAGAAAGAAAGAAAGAAAGAAAGAAAGAAAGAAAGAAAGAAAGAAAGAAGGAAAAGTTGTATTTTGTTGCACATAGACCAGTGTTAGTCATGACCTCATATGCCTAGCATGAACTTCTATTCCCATCCTTTCCCCAGAGTCCAGCTGGTTTCAAGCATGAGTCTTTTTCACCTGCTTACCTAGCAGATTAAACTTATTCAGTTTCTATTTCCCTTGGCACAGACAGCCAATCCCAATGTTTCAAACTAAAATCAAGCCAGATGTGCTAAGAATTTTATTGACTATTTTATGTAGAAAGTTGAATTACCAGAAAGCTCAAACTAAATTAATAAAAAAATTAAAGTATGAGAGATTTAAGCCACAGACTATTTAAATAGGCTTAAAAGGTTGCAGAAGGAAGAGGAATAGGATCTGTTTGTTTGAGTTATACAAGAAGTTAAGTTAAATCAAGGAGAGGAGAGTTGCCTCTTGACCTGTAGATTTATCTTCTAAATGAAGTATCAACTGATCAGCTGCTCTACTGCTTTGGGAATTAAAAAATGAATTCACACATATATAAACATAAAATTGGCAAGCTTATCACATATTATACTAATAAACTCTGCTGTATATTTATAGAATTTGAAAATGAAGGCTTTGACAACTAAGGAAGGAGCATGGGTCTCTGTACCAGACTGAACTGACTTTACACTCCATGAACTATGTGCTTCTGGGGATGCAGGAGGCAAGCTACTTCCGGGGTCAGAGTCAGGCTCCTTAGGTATAAAATAGAAATTGTAATGGAATTTATAAAGAGCTGTAACCTAGATTGAGAATGTTTACTTTAGAGGCTGGCATATACTTCAGATATTCAGGAAAGGAGAATCAGTCATATTGGGAGGAAGTTGATAGAGGAGTCATGGCAGGGGTGGGAGATTGTAGGAGGCTAGGGAACATTGATTTTCCAAATCTATTTTAGTTTAAAATCAAAGAGCCACCTTTGTGTTCATCTTTCATATTCATAGGCAGCCCATAGAGTAGGAAAATTGAATATTTTTTAACTTTGGAGATGTAGGGGGAGGCAACAAGAAGAACAATGAACTTATGTGATGACTTGAGGCCCTGGCTAGCCCATGGCAGAGTGAGGGCTGAATCTCACTTGCTGAGACCCTGAGGCCTCTAATCTGAACTGTACCTCCCCCTGGGGATAGCTATTCTGCCTCCAAGTCCATTCTATGTATCTCAACATCCTGAATCCACCAAGTCTCCCACCAGAATAATTCAGATACAGAAGATAGAAAATGCCTCTGGAAAGAATCAATGGAATACCAGCCCCACAATGCAGGAGATGGTTTTCTATTGCAGAAATATCAGCTGCACCTGTCACAGTGACTTTCAGGTAGTACACATTAGTGGTATCTGTTGGGTTAACCAATAAGCATGTGCTCATTACATTTCATGGTTAAGATGGGTAGATTACACAGTGGCCTGCTCTAGGCAATTTTCCCTCTTACCTTTTATGAGCATCATGCTTCATGGTCGGGTAAGTTCAGGTAAATGAGTTGTTCTCAAATGTTAGTTTGTATACATAAGAATCCCCTGAGGGGCTTGCTGAAATTGTAGATTTCTGTTTCCAATCAGAAACTAAGTCTGCAGTCAAAGTGGTTCCCAGGACCCTGTGTTAATATTGATGTAGGAATCTGAGGGTTGCACATTAAAAGTCCTGAAGGTGTGGGATGTGTATGAGGGTGTGTGTCAGTTTGTCTGTGCTTGTTTATTTGTGATTGTGTGCATTTTTTGGTGGGTAGGGAAGAAGAGAAGGCAAAGATGCTATATTAAGTAAGAAAATATGTGAATGTGCAGAACTTCCTATCTACTTAGTGAGTAGTAAACTTCCTCTTTGCTAATAAGAACCTTTATCTCTTCATCCCTTCTGAAGGAAAGGTCAAGACTGGCTAGAGTCATAACTTCCCATTAGAGTTTAATTCCCTCCCCTCCTCCACTGTCCCCAACCCTGTCCTTAATCAGCCCTTAGAGAGAGTAAGAAAAGAAAGCAGGCCTCATCAATTTCCCTAATGACTCTTTCAAAAGGCTTTTTTTTAAATGTGTATTTTTAGATCTTTTCAAACAATAGTCCTATTAGAAGGTTGTCAAAGGCCCCATGGGATTTATGGAAGCTCTCATTAAGAAAAATAGAGATGATTTCAAGGACATTGTCAATTGTCATAAAAAGAATCATCTTTTATAGCTATGGGTAAGCAGAGGAAGTTTCCTTGCGTAGTTAACCACACTCAGGAACTTGAGGTTTGCAGGAGTATGGCTAAAGTTTGATACTTTACCTGATACTTACCAGTCCCATGCCTTTGTGAAAGTATTCTGTGCTATGAAGATAGTGCCACCTCTTGCAATTTATTTACTGCTTCATTTAAAATTGTGTAATAAGCCAGCCACGGTGGTACAAGCATATAATCCTAATATCGGGAGGCTAAGACAGGAGGATCACAGGTTTGAGATCAGCTTCAGCAATTCAGACAGATTCTTAGCAATTTAGGGAGACATTGTTTTAAAATAAAAAATAAAAAGGGCTATGGGTGTATCACAGAGGTAGAATGCCCCTGGGTTCAATCCCCAGTACCACAATAAATAAACTAACAAAGAAACAAACAAAAATTATGGATTAAAAGTAGAAAATGTCTGTAAAACATTTCAGTATTGTCTCATAGTGAAAAAGATATTGGACAACCACCTCCTTATCACTCTGATAATGCAAGAGAAATTCAGATATTACTTTTCTTGTAAGAGCTCCTTCAACAGAATTGGCCTTCATTCCAACATTAGAAAGCAACACTTCTTTTCCTCTAGTCTTGATGATGGTTTCATTTTTCTTAGATTATATATAGAAAATCATCATTTTATGCTACCTTCCTTGGTGAACTTGAGAGGCCATCAAATACAACACTGAACAGGTGACTTAAACCAGAACTATACTTCCTCACAGTTCTGGGGGCCAGAAGTCCAACATCCAGGTGCCTGCAGGTGGAGTTTGGGTGAAGGCCCTCTTGCTGGCTTGCAACAGGATACCTTGTTACCATGTCTCTGGGTAGCCTGTCTCACTTCCTGTCCATCAGGGGAAAGAGGAGGATGGAGGGAAAGGAAAAGAAGAAGGAGGTGCTTCCTGTTTTATAAAGCCACCAGTCCCATTAGAATACAACCCCATCCTCATGACCTCATTTATCTCAAAGCTAATTATCTAAAAAACCTCTGTCTCCATATATGGTTATGATGGGGGTTAAGTCTTCAATAAATGAATTTGAAAGAGACGTTGTTAGTCCACCACACTACTTAATTCACAAAACACTGTCATCAATTTCCAATGTTCCTACAGAAAGAAGTCAACCATTTATACATGTCGCCCAATAGTCATGTATATATGCAGTCAGTAAAGCCTTGTTAATAGCCTAGGCTCTGGGATTGACCAAATTAATAAAACTGGATCTTCAGCCTTTTAAAATCTAATCAAGCAGACACTAAAACCAAATAATAAAATATTGTAGATATGATCATAGAAATAGAGTCAGGGAACTCTAGGGTACAGAGAGGAGATGCCCAGCTGTGAGTGCAAATGAATAGTCCAGGGAGTCTTGAACTAGCAGTAAAAAGTCATGTGGGCAGTAAACAGGAGGCGAGCCAGAGCCTGGTCCAGATCAAATAACAGGCAACCTACAGATGCCTTGAAAGCCCTAGGACTGGATCAGAAGCCATAAAGCCAGCATTCAGATAGGGGCTAGCCTGTGGAAGACCTTATCTTTCTTGCTGAAAAGCAACTTCTTTGTCCTTGAAGACGTTGATTACACTTTAATCTTAAAATACAGAGCTTGAAATAAAACTCAAGTTGGCGATATTCAAGATTGGAACAGCCGGGCGTGGTGGCGCACGCTTGTAACCCCAGCATTCGGGAGGCTGAGACCGGAGGATCCGGGTTCGCGGCCAGCCTCAGCTATCTAGTGAGGCACTCCGCAACTTAGTGAGACTCGGTTTCAAAATAAAGAATAAAAAATAGGGCTGGGGGTGTAGCTCGGAGGTAGAGTGCCCCTGAGTTCAATCCCCAGTACCACAAAAAAAAAAAAAAAAAAAAAAAAAAAAAAAGATTGGAACAAAAATGGGTTCATAAAATGAACAGGAATTTTGCATCATGTCTCCTAGTAGTCAGTCTTTTGGTCAGCGGTATATTGGGCAAATAGTTCTCATGGCCCTTAATGGATCTGGAATTTCTGTGAATGCATACATAACAATGGTTGTCACTGTTTCTTGACTAACCTGCCATCATGAATATTTAAGAGTCCCTCAGACTTACACATTCAATTTATACCAAAAGTAGTCTAGGCGGTGACTCTTCTCAGTTATCACACTATTAATCATCAGTCAGGGATGACTAGAAAAAATCTTTAAGTTATTTGTCAGGAATCAGATCATTAAATATATTTGTAACAAAAAAGGCAAGTGTTCTAAAATATCCACTACAATATAGGGAAGTTTTCAAGGCATGGTTGCTATATTTGAAGACCATTTGACACTGGGCTACACATCACACCAGAGACCCACTCAAGAAAGGTGGAAGCAGCAGCCGTCAGTAAAGCAAGCTTCAACAGTGTGATTTCTGTTGGCAGAACTGTCCAGAAATCCAACATCCAGGATTCGCTCTCACATGCCTCTTTCTTTTCCTACATTTATATGCATTTCTTTTTGTCTGCTAACCTCACAAAATAAACTAAAAATCTTTCTGTGTTCTTAGAAACCACTGACCCTTGTCACTTATAGGAATTGTGTTTGTGCAATTATCTGGATCATTTGATTTGTGTTTATGTAACAAACTGGGAATATAACATGTGCCAGGCAAGATTGCCCCAAGACCAATTTTTTTTTTTTTTTTTTTTTTTTTTTTTTTTTGCGGTACTGGGGATTGAACTCAGGAGCATTCTACCTCTGAGTTATTACCCCCAGCCCTATTTTTTATTCTTTATTTTGAAACAGGGTCTCACTAAGTTGTGGAGTGCCTCACTAGGTAGCTGAGGCTGGCCACGAACCTGGATCCTCCGGTCTCAGCCTCCCGAATGCATGCGCCACCACGCCCGGCTGCCCCAAGACCAATTTAAAATCCAAAAAGCAAGCAAGGTTTAGGGATGGTGATGTTGGGTGGGATATGATACTCTGAATCTATATCATTCCTATTCTCCATTTAATTGTGATACCAAAATTTTACTTATAGATGAAATTACTGATTTCCTTCATAACAGCATCTTTAAAGATGGAGCTAGAACATAGATTTCAATAGATTTTCTTAATAACTGTAAATAGACTGTATTATATCCTACGTCCTTCGAAATAGCTTTTGATGTATTGCTCCAATGGACCTCTTCAGAAATACCATGGATAAATTGTTTTCAGAGAAAGTCGAGATGCTGTATAATATGGATCTTCATTGGATTCACAAGAAGTGATGCCATCATGACTCCGTTTTCTCAAGCTTGCAGACATGCAGCTTGGACTTGGCAGGTGCAACCTCACATGACTTCATCTGAATAACCAAAATGTGTAATTTCCATTTGTATTCTATTACTAATTTTCGTGATTCTCAGCCTATAGTCTCATGGTCTTCAGGAATAAGAGAAGCATAGCTCAAATTAGGAAATGTTTTGCCAAAACCAGTAAGAAAAGCTATTTCTCCTTGATTTGTAGTGACCTCTTAAATTTCTATAGTGGAACCTGGGAGACCCATATTTTGTCTTTGGGGGCAGGTGCAATGTGAGCTTATTCATGATTTTGAGCTGATCCATCATATGTGGAGGTACCAATGGATACAATTATTTTTCTATTTATGTTTTACTCAGGGGTCTCCACTTGATCATCCCTAGCTCATCCTACTATGAGCTCAGGAGTCCCTTTTAGACTTTTAAATTTATATTTGTGAATTTTTTATTTATAAAAGTAACACACAGCCAGGGGTGGTGTGGTGGCATATGCTTATAATCCTAGTACTTGGGAGGCTGAGACCAGAGGATCTAGATTCGCAGTCAGACTCAGCTACTTAGTGAGGCCCTCTGCAACTTTGTGAGACCCTGTTTCAAAATAAGGAATAAAAAAATGGGGCTGGAGGTGTAGCTCAGAGGTAGAATGCCCCTGGGTTCACATTTTCACTTTATAGAATACAAACTATATAAGGAAGAAGATGAGATTACCTTGTAATCACATCATAATGACTTTTGAAAACATCTTTATAATCAAGGAGTGGTGGTGTACTCCTGTAATCTTAGCAACTCAGGAAGCTGAACCAGGGAAGATCTCAACTTCCAGGCCAGCCCTAGCAACTTAGCAAAAATTGCTAAGTTTTTGAATAAAATATAAAACAGGGCTAAAGCTGAGTGTGGTAGCATATTCCTGTAATCCCAGTCCTTGGGAGACTGAGACAGGAGGATCACAGGTTTGAGGTCAGCCTTAGCAACTTAGTAAGACCCTCAGCAACTCAGCAAGACTTTGTTTCCAAATAAAAAATAAAAAGGGCTAGTGGTGTGACTCAGAAGTAGAATGTCCATGGGTTCAGTACCAAAATACAACAATAACAACAACAAAAAGGGCTGATGTTGTAGCTCAGTGGTAGAGCTCCCCTGAGTTCAATCCCCAGTACCCAAAACAAAACAAAGCAATATATATATATATATATATATATATATATATATATATATATATATATATATATTCATCTGTCCAACGATCAACTTATCTATTCATTTTTATAGCAACCTATATATATATATATATATATATATATATATATATATATATATATATATCCATCTGTCCAACCATCAACTTATCTATTCATTCTTTTTTCCATCCACCAATTAATTACTCCCTTATCTCCTTCTAACAGTCTAAGACACCTTACTTGATCCTACAAAAATATTCATATCTAATAAAATATACATCAGATATATATATGGTTCTTAGTGCCCATGGAAATTTTTAATTTATTTGTTTCTTTTGTGGTACTGAGGATTGAACCCAGGAGCATTCTACCTCTGAGTGACATCCCCAGACTTATTTTATTTTTTAGTTTGAAACAGAGTCTCACTAGGTTGCTGAAAGTCTCACTAAATCACTGAGGCTGGTTTTGAACCACAGATCCTCCTGTCTCCACCTCCCAAGTACTGGGATTACAGGTGTTCAGCACCACATTTGGCCACAACTGGTAGTTTGAAAATATTTTCAAGAGCTATAGGGAATTACCCAGGATATTCATATAGTTTATGTATATGCACATAAATGATGTCCACAATGAGTATGACAGGAGAGAGCTTCTCTGCTTTGGTTGGTGGGTTTGGTCTTTGCTTTGCTTGTGCTCTCTTCCTACTCTAGAAGAAAAGTGGTGCCTCATTTGGGGGTTGAATGTGAATGTGAGCTCACAGAACAGCTGCCCTGCGCTTTTCAGATGTCAAGGGTTCCAAGGAGGTGCCTCAGGGGTTGCTGTAGGCCCAGACAGAAGCTGGCAGAACAGGGCTCCTCTCAGGGACTGCTCCACTTCTCTACTTTATGGTAGTGTCATGTTTCATAAGATGATATTTTATTTTATTCTATGTATTTTTTATTTAAAGATTTCTACTGCTTAAGAAATTTCTGGAAACTGCTGATCTCAGTTCACATCTTGCTCGAGGTACCTCTTAGAGTTCACCTTAGCTTCTCCAGTGGTTTTTGGCTCAACAGTCTTACCCGACACCCCTTGCTCAAAGCCTGAATGATTTGAGAGAAATCCAGTCACCATGCCAGAGTTTACCATATTAGGAATCCAGGAATATATTCCCTGTGAGTCAAATGCACATACAGTATGAGAAAATGTTTTCTGTGAGCTTCTGGGAAAGAAAGTTCCTTTTACTGAAGGAAAGAGAAAGGGAAAAGAAATATAAACAGAAAAGATGGTCTTTCTTCCCATCTGCTGATGTGAGGCTTGAATTAACTGCTGTATCTCCCCAATACTAGCCTAAGGATAAGTCAGATACAGAAGAAGGTAGAGATGTGGAAACAAACTCCACTTGAGATTCAACTACTCACCAGCCTTTCCAATTCCCACTCTCAACTCATTTATCTTTTATCATATGTGGGCGAGGAAGGTGAATGTTCTTTCATATACTCACTAACTGATGGAGGAGTATATAGGATCCTCCCTGGACCTGTAGGCCAAACATTCTAGAAAGGGTTAGGACATCAGTTAGTTTGTTATTGCTATTACAAAATACCTGAGATAATCAGCTTAAGAAAAGAAAAAGTTGATTTTTTGTCACAGTTTTGGAAGTTGCAGTGCAAGATCAATTGGGCCCATGGCTTTTGGGCCTGTGGCAGTGCAGGATTCATGGCAGGAACAAATGTCAAGGCCATTCAACTCATTGTTGAGAAGAGTAGGAGGATGTGTAAAAGGAGAAGACAGGAGGAGGAGGAGGAGGAGGAGGAAGGTCTCACTCTTTCCCTCCCAGGTCATGTCAACCTAAGGCCTCTCATTAGCTACCACCTGTTAAAATTGTCAACACCTCCCAATAGTGTCAAGCCAAGGACCAAATCTTTAGCACATGAGCCTTTGGGGGACACTTAAGATCTAAATGATAACTGTTAGTAACTCACTGGGTTTTGCAGAAGGAGCTAGACTGGTGTTAGAAGACCAGACCCAAGTGTGATTCCAAGTAAAATCAG
The DNA here is from genome assembly GCA_004027655.1 of Graphiurus murinus. Classification (NCBI taxonomy): domain Eukaryota; kingdom Metazoa; phylum Chordata; class Mammalia; order Rodentia; family Gliridae; genus Graphiurus; species Graphiurus murinus. Next base: position 1,562 of record PVLC010004613.1, on the reverse strand, counting down.
TTAAATTTTCTTCATGTGACAGTTGTATAATCCCTCTATATCCCAATTACTGTATTGATAAATTGATGATAATAATCTGCAATACCTAAGTCACAGAATTTCCCATGTTCACAGTAAAACATGTAATCATGCATTGCAGGAAATGTCAGGGAGCTTTCTCGTATTCATTTTAGCCATAGTAGACTAGTCATAGTGTTGGTGTAAATATCTTTGCTTTATTCCAGGGTTTGCAGTAAATACTCCACTTTCATGCACACATATTAGCACATTAATGTCTCTGGCCAAGAATCTGTGATTAATCATAATAAAAGGCTTCAACTCTAACTATAACTGGCCTCTTGTTTTTCAGGGGAGATTTTATCTTGCATTTAAATCTGACTCAGATTTGGAAGCAAAATGAGTTCATGGAATAATAATGGTAATGATAGTAATACTCTTATTTTTTTGGAAATTGAAATTATCATCTGTGCTATTTTGTCCAGTTTTATACATTAAAAAAATTAAGCATGTGATGGTTAAGCAATTGCCACAGATGACTCAGCTTTTAAGTGGCAAAGTTGAGACTGAATGCGGCTGTACCTCTGAAGCCCCTGCTCTTAACTGATCAACTAATTATCATTTGCAAACTCTCCCCATTAAGTCTCCTCTATCTCCATCCTGACAGTTGAAATAGTTAGGTACCTTACCTTCTTAAGAGAATAATTAGAACATCCAACCAAGTTGAACACTTTTACTTTTTACTTTTCCTATACCCATAATTTCTGTGGATCCTGCTATTTGGTCTAAAGAGAAGTTAGACACTTACAAAAATCTAACAATTAAAAGAGGCATAGGTGCTCATTTTGAGGACCATTAATATCACTGAAGTAAAATACATACATATCTATTCAAATTCACACAGATACAAGTGTGCATACAGAGTTTTAGTCATAGAATATACATGTGTGTAATCTAAAGGTGATACACCAAGGAAGGAGGCCTACTATGGACCAAAGTCTGTGTAGGAGGATGGGAAGCTGGATGTATGCTAGGCACAGATGGGTATTCCTTCTTTTCTTTCTTTCTTTCTTTTTTTTTATTGTAGCACTTAGTACTTGTGATAGGGTCAAGAGTTGAAATGTGTGCAAGGCTTTATAGCACAATGGAAAAGGAACACCTCCCTTGAGGGTGCTTCAAGGGTGCTTCCCAGGAAGCGTGACTTTGCAAAAGGATCAGGAAGACCAGAGGAGACCTCTCTGCAGAAAATGAAGTCAGCAGAAGATGTGCGGTCAGCCTGAGCTGGACTTGGAAGCACTTATATCTCCTGGTTCAGTAATGCCAGAACTCAGTAAGAGTGTGAGGCAGATAGACTGCAGGGATCAAATTGTCGCGCGCTTGAGTCCGTCCAGCGGAGAAAAACACACGACATCCAGGTTCCTTCTGCGAGAAGCTTTACTCAGGATTGCTCATGCGGGTAATGGCAGTTGGCCCAGACTCAGAACAGAGGCTTATATGTCTGCTTCTGGCCAATCAGGACTTGACTCGTATCTGAGCTCCGATTGGTCAGGAAAGCTAGCCTGCAC